>PVJX010004803.1:0-90954 GCA_004027295.1 Dolichotis patagonum
ACAACTATTGTGAAGACAACGAGATATACAATGTTGCCTGTTACTGTTGTCCTGGTGACCTGCTGTGATGTTCTGTGCCAATTTCACTATACTGTCTCAATTGGCTTTATTCCATCCTGTTTTTTTTGTAACTGTTTGCAGCCTCACTGTGTGTTCACTTTGTATGCCTTAATTTTGTAACATGAACAGCTATTTCTGGTAGGACAGTATGTGGTTTGTCAACTAGTGATTTATGGTTTTTTTTGAGGTTTTGTAGTGTTTCTACCCTTTTTTCTGTATTGCTTTTTTTTTCTCTTTAAATAAAATTAAAAAAAAAACTCAGGCACAGCATTTTGTACTTGTTTTGTTTTGGGGTACTGGGGATTGAACCTAAGGTTCTCTCACTAAACTATATCTCCAGTCACCTCTCCTTTCTAAAAATATTTTTATTTATTTATTTTTTTATACAGGGTCTCTCTAGGTTGCTAAGTTGCCCGGGCTGGGCTCAAACTTATGATCCCCCTACCTCACCCTTTTAGAGTTATGGGATTATAGGCAAGTGCTACAGAAATTGTATGTAGTCCTCCCTCCAACCCACCCACTCTCCATACACACAGTTCAATTCTTTTACCACTGCTCTGAAAACAGCATCAAGTTGATTCTTTGATTGGAGGGGCATTTTTCCAAACAGGCTGTTATGTGTTCACCTTGGTACTGCCATTCACAATTTAGAAGCTCTTTGCCATCAGTTGAGTGCTATTTATAGGTCATTGTGGAATTCAGCAGCTCTCCATACTATTTCAGAGTCACTCCTAGGGAAAAGCAGTTCTTTGTTCCCCAAGTAACATGTTCTTATATAAACTGTTTCCATTTTATTATGGAACTGTTCTGGGTACTCTTATTAGCCTCTAACATTATCCAAGAGAACATGGATATTTTGCATTTCAATGTAATTTTATGTCCTTCATTCATGGGGTATCTTTAATTAATGTCTGAAAGTAAGGTAATACATGCCCATTAAGTCAAAATTCTCTAGTCCACAGTCCCAGGAATTGCTGCTGGAAGGCATTCACAAGTTTTTACCATAAGCCAAGGTAGGTTCTACGTAGAGCAAATTGCACAATGTGTGCATACCCTCACTGCAGCTGCTATTCTATCCTGTGTGGGGTCAGGCAATCTTACTGATTCCTATTTTACATTTAATTACTATCCAATTAATATTGCTTGAAGGATGGATTGACCTGCCTTCTTTTTTACAATATTGTATAGGAATATGGCCTAGATCCAGATGTGGCACCACACACCTGTAATTCCAGTACTTGGGAGGCCGAGACAGGAGGATTGCTGTGAGTTTGAGGCCAGCCTGGGCTACATAATGAGTTCAAGGCCAGCCTGAACTGCATAGTGAGACCCTGTCTCTAAACCAAACAACAGTAACAACAGCAACAAAAGAAAATATTGGATAAGGAAAGTGTTCATTAGTATAAAACATTTATGCAGAAGAAAAACTTCTTTATATAAAGTCCATTTTAGCATTCCAATATTCATAATCCTACCAACTCTTACATTTTCATGTTCTCTCAGTGAAAGTATAGCTGTGTCAGGGCTTTGGTAATGGCTCTCATTGTGGTGAGTAAGGCTCCCATATCAAGTAACTCCAGATATTTCTCTTCACTATACCATGATCATTTAACCTACCTGTATACAGAAGGCTTTGGGTCTACAGCATGGGAACCAGCCAAGGAATCCTTTTGTCAACATTACCCTGATTAGTCTGCCTGAGAACTGCAACTTCAAATCAGATTTTTTTTTTTCAAACCAGATTTCTTATATAATCTTTGCCTTCTGACTTTTTAAATGTCTTCAATCTAGGGTAAATATAGCAAACTTGTTTAGACTTTTTTTTTTTTGTATTTTTGAGACAAGGTCTCTCTATGCAGTTCAGGCTGGTCTTGAGCTCACTTTGTAGCCTAGGCTGGTCTCCAATTGGCAATGATCCTCCTGCCTCTGCCTCCCAAGTTCTGGGATTACAGGCATGAGCCACCACACCCCGCTGGATTTTCTTAATGTTGATAAAAAATCCCTTTGTTCTATTATCTATAGTGTTGGATTACGGCCTTTATTTTAATCTCATCAATATTTAAATTTTGTTTTATTCATTCCATTTCTTTTTGTCTTCTGTTCTTGTTTCTGTTTTGGTGCTGGGGATTGAACCCAGGGTCTCATGCAGTTTGAGTAGCAGACATACTAGACTTAATTAAAAGGCCAAGTCAAGGGATGAATAAATTGAAAACCAGTGAAGGACTGGATCACATAGAGGAAGACAGGAGGTGACACTTGTGCTTTGGCAGAGATCTAGAGATCTCCCTTGAGGACAGGCCCACAGTGGTCTGAGGAAAGTGTCAAACTAGGGAAGCTAATGCAATGAAGTTAAAGAATGAAGACTGGTGGATGTATATTTCCTAAGAGGTTGTGGAATTAAAAATCCATTAACTGTAAACATAGCAAAAACTAATTATAATCAGATTAAAGGAAGAGTGATGGTAAGGAACGCAAGGTGGATTAAGCGACCTATATATCTCACACAAGATAGTACAGCAAGAAATTTCATGTGCAGATACCTTTATCCCATCTTACTCCTTATGTGACAGTCTTCATAGTTCTTTTTTTTTCCAGTCTTCATAATTCATAAGAGCTGCAGTCAGTCCTGACCTTAGATGTATGACCCATGAAATGTGTTTTAAAAAACAAAAAATTCAACAGAAAAACTAAAAATCTCTAGAAAATATCCCTTTTGGGATGTAACACATTAAACCTTAATATTCTAAGTTGACCAGACTTATTTTTCAGAGGTACCTAAACTATAAGGTATGTTCTACATTGCGTATGTTATTCAAATGTATATTTAAATGGTTTGCTGTGTGGAGTATAAAATGCTCAGAAGATGGATACTGCAAAAGTTTCCAAATTTTGATGTATTCCAAAATAAAACCAAGTTTTCATCTCTGGATATAATTTGGCAGTTCTTTTAAATTCTTTCCTAAAAACTATTTCTATAAACTGTGTTAGATACAAGATACCTTTACTCTCTTTTCTCTTCCCCACCAAAGAAAAAACTTTTTAACATCATGCTTTTCTTAAGTGAGGAAAAATTGAAATGTCCTTCTAGGCAGCCTGAGTGACCTCTAACTTGACTTAAATATTTTTGCATTCTTCATCTGTGCTTTCCCACTGGGATCTTCCAGCCTGTTCTTACAGAGCAATTTCTACTTTGGTTCTGAATTTGGATCTGAATTATCCATTGAATGTTGGTTTGCAGGGTGATTCTTGATGTTTCCAGATCTCTGCCAAAGCACAAATATCATCTCCTGTAAGAAACATGGCCGGGGGAGGGGCTGCAAAGGTTTGTTTAAATGGAATAGACTTTCTTCATATTAGAAAATTGAAAGCCAGTGATCATTAAATAATACTTTAATTTATATTTGAAAGTAGATATAACAATAATACCTTCCATTTATATGTATCATTATTAGCTATAAAGAAACAGCTCTTTGGGCTGTATGACAATGAAAATTTTAATTCATTCTCTAGGCTTCTCAAACACATGCTAGTTTATTATTTTAATAAAATGTACTAACAGATGTTAGGCAGAATGTGGCCACATCTGGGACATATAAAATACCATTCCAAATCTCCATGGGAGGGAAATAGCAATATTGATTAGTTTTTCCCAACAGTCCTTCTAACTAACCCATCTCATTTAACCTATTTAATTCCTTTAAGTTGAACACTTAGCAAATAAGAATAGCACCAATTATTTTGGCTGTTTTGGGAATATAAAAAAGAAATACAGCACCAAAGAATGTGTCACAGACAAATGCACTATGCTGAAAACCAAACGAAACTTCACTAAAGCTTGTAGCTAGAGTTATATTTTTTCTGCTGAAGAGGTTGTAAATCTTGAGTTGTCTGCTTGCTAAAGCCATCTTGACTTATGGGTCTCTTTAGGCCTTTCTACAATGTTTCTACCTAACTTGGCTTTTTCAGAGGAAGCACAATGCATCTAAGAGATGGCAAATACAGATTTTTGGTAGAGGATATATTTTGACAATAGTATGAATAGAGATGGTTACCTCTCAAC
This sequence comes from Dolichotis patagonum, assembly GCA_004027295.1. Taxonomy (NCBI): domain Eukaryota; kingdom Metazoa; phylum Chordata; class Mammalia; order Rodentia; family Caviidae; genus Dolichotis; species Dolichotis patagonum. Next base: position 4,121 of record PVJX010004803.1, read on the forward strand.
CTATTCTGGTCTTCAGTCTTTTGTTTTTAAGTTTATTCTTTTACAGCAAGTTTTCTAAGAACTGGGAACTCCTGTTTCTTGCCTGTGGATCAAGTTCATAGACTGTCATATTTTGCATCAACTCTAGCATCTTAAACTACATGGAGGATCCAAGTCAATAAGAATATTGAGAGGAAGCTCTGGAGATGTTTCCCACTCCCTGGAAAGAAGGAATATACTTACATTGTATATGCAGCATGAATTGATGAGGCAGGTGTGTCATAATGGAAAGTACCTGCCGTTGGAGTCAAGTGGGCAGAGTGTGAGCCTTAGCTCTGCTATGTCCTACTTGATGTTTGGAAGAGTTATCAAGCTGCAGAAATCATATTTCTTTCATTCATAAAGAAGGGCTCATTCATTGGAGGATTATTCTGAAGATTTAATGAAATAAATATGCTCTACAAACTGTGATACATATATAGCTTAATATTAACAGACTGTTAATGACATAATCTTAATCTCACAGGAGCAGATAACAATACATACTTGGAGCACGGCTGAAAAGAAATCCGTGTACTAAGTACAGAATAGTCAGTATAACTTTCCATGACAGAGAAAGCCTCTGAAAGGACTAAACACAGTCATGATAGAAATTTCTGTTGTTAAGTAATAAATGTGAGGTAAATCAAGCTGATGTGTGCTATTCTATTTCATATACACACTGGTATCAAATTGCAGTCTTCATTCTCTTAAAACATATTTATTGAGCCATCTACTAAGTCAAGCATTATGCTGGATTCTAGGCATATTCTGGTGAGCAACATTTCTGATATCCTAGTTACATTGATATTTTTATTGAAAGCACTTAATAAATTGCCTGACACATACAGATGTTCAATACAATTTGGCTAAGGTGAAGTACATCTCTAAATTTGTAAAATGAACACAGTAGAAAGTCAGTAAAGGGTTGGGGATTTAGCTCAGCGGCATAAGCCCCTGACTGGCAAGCGCGAGATCATGAATTTGATCCCCGGTACAAAAAAAAAAAAATCAGTGAAGAAGAGATTTTGATAATTATTTATAGATGCCTATTTAGTTCATTGTGGGGCTAACCCGGCATTAGTTGTAGAGTCTTGAGGGAAAAAGACTCTTTTCTCCCCCAGAGTTTATGTAGTCATCCACCTATAGTATAATATTTATATTACATAGTTAATTTAGTTAATTTAATGTTCTGCTTAAAATATGAGTATCACTTTCAATTAGTAATATGCAAGCCGAATGTTACCAGAAATGTTTTCCAGGATGATAGTCTTTGTGCCGTCAAAACATGACTCAAAAGTATGTAATTTATATCAAATCACTATCAATATATTGACTGTGTAGTTTACATTAATATATACTTATGATCATTATGTACTGATTGAAAATACATGTTGAAAATGCATTTAATATACTTAATCTACTTAATATTGTAGATTAATCTGGTCTCCCTTTAACATCTTCAGAGCATTTACATTAGCCTACAGTTGGGCAACATTATCTAACACAAAGCCTATTTTTATAACAAAGCATTGCATATCTCATATAATTTATTGGACACTACTGAAAGTCAAAAATAGAATGATACTATTGTAAAGTTGAAAAATTGTAAGTCCCCCATTGTCTTAGTTACTTTTCTTGTTGCTGAGACAAAAATACCCAACACTCAAAGTTAAAAGGGGAAAGGTTTATGATAACTCACAGTTTGTAGAGTTCTCAGTTTAAGGCAGGGTGGCACATGACAGAAAGGCAACAGTTTATGGCAGTAGCAGACAGCAAAAGCAACAAGAGCAAAAGCAGGAAACAAATCTCTTTCTGCCCCTTTTATTTTATCCAGACTGTTTGGGTAGTGCCAATCTAGTAAGTGTCTTGACTCTGCAATCCCCCAGCCTTAATCCTAGCACCTTAATCCCAACATTGCACTGTGATCCTACACTCTAGATTCAGCTGCCTTCAAAAAATCCCAACATTGCACTGTGATCCTACACTCTAGATTCAGCTGCCTTCAAAAACTCAATCCCCTCCATGACTGCATTTGTATCCAGACACAAACCGTAACACATAATAGAGACTCTGTATATGATAGAGTTAAAACAAAGGGGAAGAAATTGACAAGTCTAAGCAGTCAACCCAACAAGCACACAAAATTCATTTTTGAAAGCATAATTTTCTTGAAGTCACTCAAGATTAGAATTTTATAGAATAAAACTTCCTGGACTGTTTTTCATAGCATCTAAGGACCAACTAGCAGAATCAGGATGGTTGACAGTGTCATTCACCAGTAGTCCCATTTCTCTTCCTGAACTGAGTTTAAGTATTCAATACTCTTGCAGATATATGGGGCTGTATCAATTTGAGTAAGAAACACCCAACTAAATAGGCTCTGCATAGCTCTGGGTATGGAAGACCCACCCTAGGGAGGATTGTTGTCAAAATGATATAAAAGGGAAATGAAGAAGGCAGGATTGCTTCTGTTTCTTCAGTGGAGCTCCAGTCTTTGCCTCTACCTTGGTCTTTGTCCTGCAGTGTAGATACTTTAGCCGTCTGAAAAGGACTCACACAGGACACTACAGTGAGCGCCAGGCTTTTACCTGGGCCTTTTGGATCTCCAGCACAGACTTTTTGTACTCTTCCACACCTGACTCTGGATAGCCACTCTGAGCCAATTTTGTAAATTTTTCTTATATATTTGTATGTCTTGTGTTAAATCTGTTTCTTTAGTAAGCACAGACTGATAAGAGCTAAGGAAGTGGTTTTAGGCAATGAAATGTGATCAGTGATCTAGTTCCCTTTCAAGTTAAGGCTGTGAAAAGTTCATGGGGATCTACACTTTCTTCCTCTGTCACAGAGGAAACCTAGATGTTCTAAGTAATGTAGCTACAATGGAACTTCTGTCAATCTACTTTCTGGAGACAGTGGAACAGACAAAGCAAAAAGTATGAGCAGGCAGTACACTTTTGTTGTGTTAAAACATGTAGATTATGGAGATACTGATTACAGTGTACATAACATAAACTTTCCTGATCCATATAGGGAAGGTCCAAAATGCTCTTGGTGCCAAGTTTTTTAATGAGAGAGAAAATATATAAAAGAAGTTCCATTAATTTTTCAGGAGTGTCTTTCATATTAAAGATGTTAACCTTAAGTCCTGCTTTTTAATCACATTTAATCCAGATATTCCAGAAGTTTTCCATATTTCCACTAACTCTTCTGTGAATCTTTTTAAAGTGCTGTATTTAACCTCTACTTGTGAAGTTACTGTGCTTTCGACATATAATCAGCTTCCTAAACATGAACGGAATTGCTTATCCTGCATCAAAATTTTCAATAACATTTTAAGTGGAGCAGAAGATTCAAAATTATGAGAATCCAGCCCTCCTTTAATTGAACACAGTCAGCATTAACAGAAGGTAGATACGTCTGCAACTGCACTATCTCTAGAAAATAGACTCTAAGGGAGAAACAGAACATTCAGACTTATTTTGATTTTTTTCTCTATGGTCGAGGAAAGGCCTAACCAGGAAGAACTTGTCAGAATTGTCATTTTTTAAATTTAAAGCTATAGATAGTAGGCAAAAATTTTCAAGCCACTGACAAACAATAGCTTACTTTTGTTCACTTTGACGGATGTTAGGTAGCATACACAATATGCTGTCTTCAATATTTTAATAAATGTCCTCTTTCCACCCATCCAAGGCACTGTCAAAGACCAGCTCAATCCTAGCTCCTCAGGAAATCGTCCCTGAGCACATCAGCTATAGCTGATATTTTTGTTTTCCAAATTCCTATCATTTATTTGTAATTGCTTAGAGTTTTAGAGAGATCAAGAGCTGGAAAGGATTTTAGAATCATCCCATGAAAATTGCCTCATTTCGAAAACAAAGAAAATAAAAGTCCAGAGGAGTTATGTAATGCACTGAAGTCATAGTTATTGGAGGCTTAAACTCTTTTGTCCAATTCCTAGCGCAGTCTTTTTCTTTTTTTTAAACCACAAGTGACTTCCCATTTCTCATCCAGCAAGGTTGGATTGTTGGTTATCCTCTCAACAGTGTATCACATCTCTCCAATGGTACATTTTAAAGTTAGGAAACTCTCACCTCTTTTTACTTTATTAGCTCACAGTTTACACGCATTAAGCACTGACTAATTACTTGCAGGGTAACTGATTGTGTTTTCGGTCATGACTGCATCTACTTAATCTATTCTTGGGCAGACGCTTATGCCATTGAGCTAAATCCCCAGCCCTTAATCTATTCTTGTATTTTCAAATTCAAAAGCTGCGGCTGTGTGTGGTGGTGCTCGCCTGTCATCCCAGCTGAGGCAAGAGGATTACTGTGAGTTCCAAACCAGCCTGGGCTACATAGTGAGTTCAAGGCCAGCCTGAACTACACAGCGAGACCCTTTCACAAACAAACACAAAAGGGACCAATGAAGTAAAAATAAAAGAGCAGCAAGATAAACAGCGAGAGCTGACGATAATAATCACTATCTCACAGAAGTTCAAAAATACACTTGTAGCATTGAAAGTCGCTTTCTTTGGAATAATCAGGTCTCGCAGGTCTACTCGGCGCGGACAAAGTGTGTGCCTGTGTGTTAGACCGGGCCACCCACCAGTGCTCAAGTTCAGGTGAAGTTCTGCAGGGGAAGCCTAACGTGGATACTACGGGCTGGGATGGGTGTAAGAGGACGAAGTCTCCGCAGACAACGCCCCAGCACCCGGCGCCGGCAGGGACTGAAGGTAACCAGGAGATAGAACGCCCATGGCGAGCGGCGCCACGGTCCTCGGGGCGGGCGTTACCCCGGGCCGCGTCTGCCCTGGGACCTCGGGGCGCGAGGCGGGGCGGGGCGGGGCGGGGCCGGGCGCGCGGGGCGGACGGGGCGGGGCGGGGCGGGGCGGCGCGGGCTCTCCAGGCCAGCACGCGGCGGCGCCCCCTCCCCTCGCGCCGCGGGCCTCCCCGCGTCGTGCACGTCCCCGTCCCGCGCCCCCGCCTCCTCGCTCGCTCCTTCCCGCCCTCCCCGCAGCGCCGGGCGAGCCGGCTTCCCCTCAGTCTCTCATGAATATTGAGCGGCCCCTGTTGTATTTCCCGAGCTCCATTGCGGAAGCCGAAGCTCGCCATATTGTGCGGCGGCGCCGGGGGCCGCGGCGGCTGATCCCAGAGTCTCGCTCCGGCCGCGGCCAGCGGAGCCCCGGGCTGGAGCAGGAGCCGGTGAGTGGGGCAGGAGGGGCGGCGAAGGGCGCAGGAACGGCGGTCGGGGTCCGGACGCGCGCCCGCCCAGTCGGGTCGGGCACCTGACGGGCCAGGCGCCCGGGGGTGTGTGTGTGTCCGCGGGGGTGTGAGGGGAGATGGCGCCGCGGCCCCCTACCGCACTCGGGCGGGGATGGCGGGGGAGGCGGCCTCATTGTTCCCGATTCTTCGAGGGTCCTCGGGAGGGGACGAGCCCGTGGCGGAGGACGCGGTCGGCGAGGCGTCAGTCCCTTCCTCCGCTGCCCTCCCTTTTCTCCCTCTCCGGAGCGGGGGCCCGGCCTCTCTGCCCCCCCTCGGCGGGCGAGGCGGACGGAGTGGAATGCGCCCCCCCTTCCCCTGCAGCCCGGGATGTGTCCGCGCCGTGGGGGTGGGGTAGTGGCAGTGGGCGCTCGCGTCCCTCCTCCCCCGCGGGCTGGAGTCGGAGTCGCGCGTGGAGGAGCTGCTCCGAAGCGAGGTTCCTGGCGGGCTGCGGGGACATCCCGCCTAGTTCACAGGTTCTTGCGAGTGCCGCCCCCTGCTCGGGAGTATCTGTTGCTGCTTTCCAGAGCCTGGAGCTTATCCCGGAGGAGCCATGGGGGGAGGGGGTGTCTCGGTTTGTTTCTGCTGAAAGATTCGCGTTTTGAAGCCTTCGGTTTATATACTGAGGTCTTTGGTACGCAGTGTCCTCGGGGAGTGTCCGGCTTGTCAGGATCATTTTTAAGTCTTCCTGCTCTCAGATGCTGTTAGTAAAATCAGCCTTTCAAACTTTTAAGGTTTATTCCGATTATTTGCCCACTAGTGACTTACTTAAGATTAATTTCCTTGACGGCCCTTTGGGTATCTTGTGCTGTGCTTTTAAAAGTTTCAGAGAATATGTTCCTTTACGCTGTGAAATTGTTTATATTGTGAAATACCAGTTTTCTTTGAGGTGTGCAAAGAAATGTATTTGCTTTGAAAAGGGTAGATAGATGCACATTGAGTGTTTTGGTAATAATGCTGTTTTTTCTTTTGAAAATTAAGACATAGTTTTAGTGTTTGAAACTTACCATTTTATTTAAAAGAAGTGTTACTTGTGCTACCTAGTTTATATTTGGCTTTTTTGAAATGGTCAACCAGAATACTTAACATAATTGGTGGTACGCTTTGAATTAAGTGTATTTGTTGAATGTTTTAATAATTTACATTGCAGTTAGCTCTAGATTTACAGTTTGATCCTTTGATTTATAAAGAATTTAAATAGCAGCGATGTGACTCTTGGATATTTTTCCTTTGAGATTTCTATTTGTCACAATCAACAGGTATCCTAAAATCTTCATTGTGCATTTGATCCACTTTTTAATAAAATAATGCATAGTTATGACACTCCTTTTTTCCATGGAGTGGCACAGAAAATGCGGCCCCTCGCTTTTTTCTAAAGATTTTACTTGTTTGCCTCAAGTACCCTTACAGAATTTATGTTTGAGATTAATTATAAATGAAGAGTAAAATGGAGAATTTATGAAGGAAAATTGCCTTAGTCAGGCTAGTTCATTTGAGTATTTGAAAAATAAGCTAATTGTTCTCAAGTGTGTTGCAGAGAAAAATTTCAAATTAGAATTATTAACGTAATATAGACAATGCAGACATTAAAATATTGGGAATTTTGAGTTTTTATCTGGTGTGTGGGGCACGCAGACACCTAGCTTCCGGATTTGAGTTGACAGTAAGATAGAGCTGGTCAGCAAATATGTTTGGAATTTTGTTTGTCTATTACTGACCTTCAGTTTGTGGTGTCAAATCTTATCTCTTTAATCTGACTTGCTCATGATTTGTGTTTACATTATGCAGTCTTGGGAATAAAGCTGATACATGCTTAATGAATATATAACTGGGTGTTTCAGTAACAGTTTAATTTCTATATGTTAGCAAAGAAACAATTCCTTCTAGGAAAAGAAATGAGTTAACATTAAAATGCACTTTATTAAAAGTATGGCATTGTTTCTAGTGTGACAGCACTTCATGGTTTTTTTTTTATTGAATTCTGAAGAAACTATGATGTGTCATCACAGTTTGTGATTTTTATTGTTTTCTTTTTTTGAGAAAGGGTATTAGTATGGAGTATAGGCTGGAACTCACTGGGTAGCCCATCCTCCTGCCTCAACCTCAGACTCAGCCCCAACTTCGTTAGGTTAAGGTGTACACCACCATGCCGGCTACAGTTTGCAGTTTTAAAAAAAAGAACAAATATTTGTGAGATTATATACACTTTGCACACATACAAATTTAACTTGATTCTGTGTGTGTGTGTGTGGGGCAGTTCTGGAGATTGAACCCAGGGCCTTCACACTGAGCTACCTACGCTTCCCTACCTTTGAGAAGGATATTGCTAGACTGCCAGAACTAGGCTGGAATATGTGATCCTTCTGCCTCAGCTTCCCAAAGTACTGGGATTACAAGCTTGTGCAACCATGCTGGGCTATAAAATTGATCTTAATGTTGATTATTACATATCTTATGGAAGATATTGTTGCCAGATACCATTGTTTGTTTCTTGATTTCATTCTCTATAATCTTAACTATCATAGTAATTTACATTGACTGTTAATTTTTATTTAACCAAGTATGTATACTTTGGGTTATAAAAGTACAGTAATATCCAATCCATTTCCCAAAGACCTAGGCATCCTGTCTCTTCCCCTTCTAGTTGCTACATTTCTCCCTAATGTGTCTACTGGGTTATTGGGTATTTCTTAATATGGGTATTACAGGTTGGTATTTACTACCTACATAGGTAATCTGACTGGTATGGGACATTTGACATTTAGGTAGGAATTACCTTTTTTGTAGGAAAGAGCTAGATGATATGTCTCTAATTGTAGGTACTATGAGGGTAGATGGTCCTATTTACTCATTTTTAGGCTGTGTGGAGGAACTTCATCAGATCTAGACTGGTTCACGATTCTCTTTTGCCTTATGAGTGTTTGGTAATTAAAGTGGATTACTACTGGTTTGTCTTGTTAAGATGCTCAGCAGCCATGTTATTAAAAATATTTTGAAAGATCCCTGTTGCTTAAAATTTGCTTTTCCCCTCTCTTCCCTTTGCTAGTACTGAGGATTGAACCCAGGGTCTTCACACTGAACTATATCCACAATGCATTTTTTTTTTTTTTTTTTGAGACAGGGTCTTGCTGTGTAGTTCAGGGTGTCCTTAAATCCACTATGTAGTTCAGGGTGGCCTGGAAATCGCAGAGATCCTCCTGTCTCTGCCTCCTGAGTGCTGGGATTACAGGCGTGTACCACCATGCCTGGCCCCAGCTCTTTTAAAATTTTTTTTTTTTTTTTAGGCTGGGCTTGAATTGGAGTCTCCTGTCTTGGCTTCCCAGACTTACAGATGTTGCTTGTGCCACCAACCCTGGCTCTTCCATTACGTTTTGAGAATAATTTAGCATATTTTGCAGCTTTACGTGTCTTCATTTTGTTACAATTTTGAAAGTATGTATCTCTGTTAAGTATAGTAGTAAAGAATTATTTTAAAAATAGACCTCAGGTTATATTGTGTAATGAAGACATACTATTAAGTACAAACAAGCCAAATGAAAAAATAAGTATTTTTGTCATTTTTTCAACAAATGTATTACTTTATGGGCTGTACCAGGAGTCAGTATCTGTCTATCTGTCTGTCTCTGATAGAGGGTTTCGCCCTGCAGTTTAGGCTTGCCTTAATTCACTTTGTAACCCGTACTGGCCTCAGACTTTTGTAACCCAGTGATCCTCTTGCCTCAGCCTCTGGAGTGCTGAGATTACAGGCGCCCGTGGGTGTTTTTGTTTTTTTGAGACAGGGCCTTGAATTTGTGTATTCCAGCCTGGCCTTGAACTCACTGTAGGCCAAACTGATGGCCAACTTGTGGCAATCCTCCTGTCTCAGCCTCCTGAGTGATAAAACTACTGGTACATACTACACATCTGGCTCTTTCTCTGTTTCATAGAGAGGGGTTGTATTTTATAAAGAAATTACATTTTAAAAAGTCAATGAGTAAAATAAAAATCATATAGTGAAAAAATATGCTTGGGACTGGGGTTGTAGTTCACGTGCAGAGCTTGTGTTTAGCATGTGGTAGGCCCTGGATTTCAATCCCTAGCCCCCTATCCACCCAATCCAAAATAATTATGCTTGAAAATATTTTAGGAAGGCAAAACAGGAAGCATACTACCAGCTTAGCTTTAGTGTTGGTACAGAATGCTTCCCCTGCCCCCCAAAACTAGTTAGGGTTCATGTTGAACAACAGCAAAAAAAAAATTCTTTACAAGAATAACATTCAAGAGGTTGGGGGAGGCGGGGGGGGGTGGGATGAGGTGGGGTTTGCTGTGGTGAGAAGCGCTGGGTACCTGTGGGGAGGGGAAGGTGTGGCAGGCATGGATGATGAACAAGCTTTACATTGGGAAACTGAGCCCTGCTGTCATTGCCAACGACCTCTGGCAGCTTTTTGGGGACAGGAAGCTGCCCCTGGTGGGACAGATCCTGCTCAAGTTTGGCTATGCCTTTGTGGACTACCCCAACCAGAACTGGGCCATCCACACCATTGACACCCTCTCCGGTAAAGTGGGATTGCATGGGAAAATCATGGAAGTTGATTATTCAGTCTCTAAAAAGCTAAGGAGCAGGAAGATTCAGATTTAAAACAGCCCTCACCTACATTTCGAGGTACTGGATGGACTTTTGGCTTAGTATGGGACAGTATGGAACAAGTCAACACAGACCCAGAAACTGCTGTTAACCAGTGTCACATATGCAGCAAAAGAAGAGCTAAGTGAGCATCAGTTTAAGAACTACTTCAAGGTTTCCTACATCCCAGCTAAAGAGGCAAAGCAGTACCCTTGAGTATCATATCGCACAGAAGGAACAAACGGAAAACACACAAACCAGCCTCAACTTACATTTGGTCACTCAAGAGAACGAGAATTAGTAGTACTTCTAGCATTTGGGAAGAGGAAACCAGGAACCCATCAAACTAATCAACTAGGCAACCAAACCAAGAAAAAGTCCACAAAGAAAGAATGTATTTTGTCATTTTACATTTTGGTGTATAAGTCATCAATGTTCAGTGAAATGATTTCTTTCTTTTCAAAACAAAACAAAAAGTGGAGGAAATAACAATTTATACAAGGTTGTTGGCCCAGTGTGTTAAAAATTTACAGATTTTTTAAAACAAAAGCACACCCACACACAAAGCTGCTTCAGGTGTTTTTTTTTTTAACCTCACACCTTGCTCTTATGTTTCTCTTAGAGATTTTATAAAACTGATAGTTGAAGTATTTTAAAATTTTTTAAATAAAAAAATCAGTTAAAAACAATCAACTGTCAGCCTGGGGAAGGTGGCAGTCCAAGTGTGTGACAGCTGTTCTGAATTGTCTTCTGCTAGCTGAGAGAGCCTGTATAGCCTTTTGGACAAACCTTGAAATGTTTATTAAAAAAAAGAAGATGACAACAAAAACAGGGACAAAAATACTGGAGGTGTTCTGAATTCCAACAGGGTATGTGCTATTAGGGCTTTTTGTGCTAAAAGATAAACATGTACTGGTTTATGTGAACAGACCATTTACCTACCACCAGACTGTAATGCCAGTTTCCTCTACTGCAAACAGTGTCTGTGGCAAAAAAAGAAAAAAAATTTCAGAAAAATGAGCTAACAACAATAGAGAAAGAATCACATTTAGATCACATTCAGCATGGTCTTATCCTGTCCTATGAAGGCTCATGGAGACTGAGAACCTGGGGAATAGGAGGTTAGCTACTGTCTCACGATGTAGTAAAAGGTGGATGGATATGCTTGGAGTAGGCTGTACTATTTAAAGTATTACTAATTTTCTCTCTCTTTTTTTAAATTTATTTCCAAGCTGGATAGTGTAAATACAAAATTTAAGTGGCTTTTGTGTTTCAATATAACAGAAGCACATATGGAGTCTCATGTTACCCTTTATAAAATGGACTTTATGTATAAAATAACCCCAGATTTTGTTTCTCTTAGTAAAGCAGCCAGCTCCTTTCAGTAGGAGCCAGCTATATCAGAGTAGTTTGGGGTCATTGTGTTTAGTAATTTATTAGGGTTGGTAGAGAAAACAGAAACCTTAATAGGAATAGCAAAGAGCATAAAGGAGTTGGTTAGAAGACCCAGCAAATGGAACATACAAGTAATCAAAACCCAAGAGCTCAGAGAACAAGTTCGATGAATTTGGTGTACAACCTTTGAGGAGATCAGCAGTGTTCAGTTCTGTTAGTACAAATGAAGGCATGTGACGTGGTAATGGCTGGCCCAGGGAGTACCAAAAGAAGCTGGAGACCAGGTCCAATCGCTGTTGTCAGGACCCAGGACTACAATTGCTATGGATAAGAATTGGAAAGAAGTATGGCTTCCTATTTTGCAGTCCTGATTTACTGCTCCTATTGGCAAACCTAACAGTGACCCTACAGGCACAGGAGTCCATAAAGTAGAGTTATGTAGTCTGGATCCCAGCACTGTAGGGCAAGGTCTAGAAGACTGGTTTTAGAGTTGGGAGGCATTGACTAAATGACTTTCACAAGAACCCTGTCTTTATCTTGTCTTTAAAAAATAGGTGTTCTGTGTGCCAGACTCTTACAGAGATTAGCAGTAGAAAAATGCATCAAACAACATCTCTAAGAATTTAGCCTAGGTGGACATGACAAGTACTGTATAGTCTGTTAAAGGCAATAGCAGATGAATGATGTCTTTTTGCAGCTTAAAGGACATAGCAACCAACTTGCTTATTTTCTGCCTAGCTAAACTTAATGACCTGTATTACTCTATTTTTATTTTCTGTCATGGTCAAATCCAACTTTATTGTTTCTGACTAAATCACTCCCAATGTCTCTAAAAGCTGTTTCTGTGAGATGTCAATTTTGTCACATAATCAGTCATTATTAAGCATTTCTCTGGGCTTCATTCTTCTAAATTACGAAGACCATTATGTTCTTTGCAGTTTTACTTTAGCCTAATACTGTGTTACAGTACATAAATGTTTGAGAAATCTGTTTTTGTAATAGATAATGACTATAAAATATTCAAATATTGTTTCCTATTTCTAAGTTCATTAGAAAATAGTTTGGGTAGTGTGGATGTGAAAAATGAAAGGGGTAGGCTGGGGATTTAGCTCAGTGGCTTAAGCGCCTGCCTGGCAAGTGTGAGGTCGTGAGTTCGATCCTCGGTACCCCCCCAAAATGAAAGGGGTAAAATAGTTAATTTAAATTGTATAATATCAGTAAATGATCTAAACCAAGGGACTTTGGATTTCTGAGCTGTGTTTCTGAGTCAGTAGTTTTGGCAAGAATTCCTTTTGGCTAAATAAAATTCTTTTAGTTTTATTTAGTAAAATGTTATAAAATCTGTTATTTCTGAGGGAGAGAGAGACAAATCTCTCCTTTCATTTTCCTAAAGAATATAGTTTCTTTTTTACATTGTTCTTTTTTTTGCTTGTTTTTATATTATCACTGCCTCTAGTAGCTATTAGGAAATGAGCAAATTAGTAGTATTTCATTTTGACTTTATTTTAGAAAAGTGTTGTGCTTCTTCCCCCCACAATGTGCATGCAGTATTGATTTAATTTAAAACCAATGAATTACTAACTTTTTAAAAGATACACGCCTGCATGCCGGTAATTGTATTAAACCCTCACTATTTACACTGTTTACTATATAGAGTCTAATTCAGTCTGGGATGGCAGTTTTGGAATCCAGCCAAATGTTTCATAGAAAGTTTTACAATATTACAGAAGGTGTAGTGTTATGTGTAGACGAGATTCAGAATCCAAGGCAGGAAACTCCATCTGTAGGTCTGGTTCCATTACTAGTAAGATTCTTGGCTTGAGTATTTTCTTTTATATGTACATATTATATATAAACTGTATTATGTAGTTAATATATACATATATCATGATATATACTGTATATATAAAATATGACTTTCATTGATCTTACAGATTTTTTTCTGTAAAGATGGGTAGGTAAAAGAGTTTTTATAAATAGCAAAGCCCAAGAGGTTTATGTGAAAAAAGATAAAGATCCATTGATTTGTGGATCTTTTATTTATTTTATTATTGTTTTGGTACTGGGTTGATACTAGTGCCTTCACAGTGAGCTACATCCCCAGTCCTTTTTTATTTTGAGAAAGGGTCTTACTAAGTTGCCCAGGCTGTTCTTGAGTTTTTGATCTACCTCTGCCTCCCAGAGTGCAGGGATTATAGACATCGCTTACTCACTTAGCCTCATGTTAGTTTTGTTTGTTCATTCTTTCTCTCTCTCTTTTTTTTTTTTTCCCAGTGTCTTTGAGACAGGGGCTTGCTATGCAGTGCAAGCTGGCCTTCAACTCACTTTGTAGCCCAGGCTGGCCTCAAACTCATAGCAGTCCCGCCTCAGCCTCATGAGTGCTGTTATTTGTGATTTGTGTCTACTTTCAATATGAGTTTTTGTATTTCAAAGCAAATTGGTTAGGGTGGAAATGGGGTGTAGGAGGAGTTATGGATATATCCTATATCCTATAACTCTAATTTTAAATTTGGCATGCCTTATTCCCACAGTTGACTGTTTTGCTTATATTCTGAGATAGTATTCCAAACTTTCATTATATGCATAGGCACAAAGCTACCACTTTGTAGATTGTTTAAATGGTAAGGCCTGTGGAGTAGAGAAAACATGTTACTACTATTTTGTGGAAATTGCTGTTGTTGTTTTTTATTAGTTATTTTATATCAGTTTCAGAGAGCCTCTGCTCTTAAAAATATTCTCTAACCAAGACTGAAAAATATACCTGTTGCTTAATTTTGTGAATACTGGCCTTACCTGAAGAACCATGTGTTTTTTTTTTTTTGTTTGTTTCGGGGATAGAACTCACGACCTTGCACTTACCAGGCAAGCACTTAAGCCACTGAGCTAAATCGCTGGCCTGTTACTTATTTTTAATGAAGTTTTTTTTTTTGGAACCAAGGATTGAGCTCATGACCTTGCACTTGCCAGGCAGGCACTTATGCCATTGAGCTAAATCCCTGGCCCTTTAATGAACTTTGTATTGTTCATATTAAAATTTTTGGTTCGCATGAAGATAACCAGAGCTCTTTAAATTAGTAGCAAAATGCTTTTTATAACTATGAGATTCTGTCCTCTAGTAGTATCTCCTTGGTGGTTGTAAAGTAACAGAAATACATGCCTTAGTCACTTTCTTCTTCACTGGGACAAAATATCTGATAGCTACAACTTAAAGGAGAAGAGGTTTATTTTGGCTCACATTTTAGTCCATAGTTGGCTGGAGCTACTCACCTCTACATTTACAGATGAGGAAACTAGATCTTCAGCTGAACTGACTAGCTTTTAGAAGCAGAGCTTGAAAATTTATTGTTGCTCCTGTTTCAGTAACTAGTATCTCTGTAATCAAATTGTCTCCATCTAGTGGCAGCAAATACTTACAAGGCTAAAAATAAAAAAGGGAGAAAACTGTTAGGGAGGACCTTAGATGCTTTTGAAGAAAAGGCAGATGATGTTTGCTTTGCAAAGGAACCATGGAGGCTGCACTATGTACTTGGTGCTTACTTTCATATTCCATGACCAATTATACAAGGACTTTGTATACCCTTTATACTTGAATTGGGTACATGTAGAAAGATGTGTTAAGCTTATGTTTTACTCTTTCACATGTGTATTAATAGAGCATAAAATATGTGTATATGAACTTCTCTCCCTTTTCTCATCTTTGTTACAAGTTAAAGTACACTAACTTTCATTGAGTTGAGAAGAGAAATGAAACAAAATTGAGTGTGAGGGTAACTTGCCAGTTGCATGATGTAGAAAAACTAGATCCTGTCCTCTTAAATGTAAAACATGAAACTCAGAAAATATTGGAAAATAAAGGTAGATGTCTTATAATTTCAGAATGTGCATGTTCTTTCCAAGGAAGCTTGTGGGAAAAGATAAATGTACTAAATGTGTTTTATTTATCTGAAACATTTTTATAAAATTTTATGTCATAAAAAGTAAAAGATGAAACACAAAGCAACAAATGGGGAAACTGTTTAGCACTTACGACAGGCCAAGATCAGTTTCCATAACTGAAGGAGCTTTTTAAAAAAACTTTAGTTTTTTTGAGATATAGGGTCTCATGTAGCTCAGGCTTGAACTCCCTGTGTAGCTCAGACAGGTCTTGAGCCCATGGCAATCCTCTTGCCTCAGCCTCTTCCAAGTGCTGTGATTACAGCTGTGCCACCACCACGCCTGCCTTAAAGTAGAAAGACCTCTTACATACTAACTTTTTTGGACGGGTTTAGGATTGAACTCAGGGTAGCTATGAGCTATGTCTCTAGCCCTCTTAACAAAATAACTTTTATTTGCTTATTTTTAACAAAATAACTTTTTATAAAGCTAGTCAAGTGCCAGGCATGGTGGCACATACCTGTAATCCCAGCGCTTGGAAGGCAGAGGCAGGAGGAATGCTGTGAGTTTGAGGCCCGCCTAGGATATAAAGTGAGTTTGAGGCTTGCCTCAGTTGCATAGCAAAACCCTATCTCAAAACGGCAAAACCGGGCTGGGGATTTAGCTCAGTGGCATAAGCGCCTGCCTGGCAAGTGCGAGGTCGTGAGTTCAATCCCCTGTACTGCTAAAAAAGAAAAGAAAAGAAAAGAAAAGAAAAAGGCAAAACCAAAAAACAAAACAAAAATGACTTCTGTAATTGAATTCCCCCAAAGTGGCCGATAAAGTTGTGAAAAAATGCTCTCTTTCACTGTGATTGAAGCTTGCAGATGGAGGCAGCAAGGCGTTAAACCAGTGGTGGTGTAATGTGACCGCTCAGAGACTGAGCTAGGCAGGAGGGTTACAAGTGTTGAGGCCTACCTGGGCCATGTAGTGAGTTTGACGCTAACCAGGTGTGTAATAAGGTCTTTTTGTTTTGTTCTTCTTGTTTTGTTTTTTTAAAAAGTTACTGATCCCAAATTGGTGGAAAAGTAAATTAGTGTAGTGTTTAGCAGCAGTGTATTTTTTCTGTCATTTATTCCAGTGATTGGCTTTCTAGGAATTTTTCTCTAGGCAACTTTTTGCCTGTGATAATCTCTTATTGTCAAAGCTGATGTCAGTAAAACATACACTAAGCCAATAAATGAATGAATTCAGTGTCAAATTTTTATTGGGGGAAGGTTTAAGGAACTTGTAGCATTTGGAAATGTTAGGAGTTTATAAGGTTACGGAAAGACTAATTTTTATGTAAAACTGTTTCATAATGCTGGCTGCACATCAAAACTATTTGACTGGCTTTCAAATGATATTGTGGCTTTTTGGAATTATCCTGAAATAGGGTCTTTGGTATGGGGTAATTTTTTTTTCTTTTTTCTCTTTCTTTTATTTTATTTTATTTTATTTTATTTTATTTTATTTTATTTTATATTTTATTTTTTGTGCTGGGGATCGAACTCCCAACCTCATGCTTGCACTTGCCAGGTAGGTGCTTATGCCGCTGAGCTAAATCCCCAGCCAAGGTATCATCTTTTGACTTTGTCTTTGTTATCGTATTTCCTTGTCTGACTCATGGGGACCTCTGTAATTGGGACAGACTTGGACCAAAAATAATCTCCCTATCTCAGGATTTTTAATCGTTATATCAGTCAGGGTTTACTAGAGAAACAGATATAACACAAGATACACAAATGTATAAGCAATTACAAGATTGTTTTACAAGGGTCCGCTACAGAGTTGAATGAGAAAGCATACAGAGGGTGCCTGCACGCTGGAGTCTGAAGTGTCCAGTTCAAGGTTTGGAGCTCACTGCAGTGTCCCATGCAAGTTCATATCAGGAGGCTGATGGGTCTGTGATGGAAGACAGAGGAATCCACACGAGAGGGCTGAGGGGTCTATGACAGAAGACTGAAGAGTTCCAGGTGAAAGCTGAACAGTCTGCGCCAAAAAATAGATAACATCCAAGCTAAGGAAAAGACTGGAGCTCCTCCACAGAACTAGCAATCAGTCCTTCCTCATTTTCTTTTTATTGTGTGCAGGCTACCTTCCGGGAGTGGGGGTCCTTTATACTTCACACCATCACAGTGCCCTTCTGTTACACATGCTGAGGTTGTTTACAAAGTAAGGACCCTGGCCCCTTGCTGAATTAGTTAAACTTCTAAACTTCTCAAGTTGACACAGTGAACAACATCCTAGAGTGGGTAAGACGATGTCCTCTACACCCAGGATGTAGAACTACTGAGTTATGTAGTTAAGCTTCTAGACTTCTCAAGTTGACATAATATATCAACCATTGTAACCACTTATGTGAAGTCTCTTTTTACCGTACAAGATAACTTTCATTTACTTCGGGAATTAAGATGTGAATGCCTTCAGGAAACATTATTCAGAGAATATTTTACTGGATGTTAGATTGGTATCATATTGTGGCCCCAGATAAAATATACATTATTAGCTGTAGTTACCCTACTGTGCCGTGAAACACAAGAGCTTATTTTTGCTAACCGTAACATGGTACCTGGGTAAATTAGCATTTATTTTATGCTTGTTATCCCTTGGAACAGTCTGCAGTTTCTCCATTATTGTTAGGACTGTAGGTTGGATATAATAGGCTGACTTGTCTTGTTTTTATTGCAACAGCAGTAATAGGTGTCATATATTCACAGGATCATATTAAATTCTGTATTTCATCACTGATAGAATTTTTTACTTTGATGTTTTGTGTGTGTGTGTTTTAGTATCTCAGAAGAGTATTTAGTAGGATTAAAGTTCACCAGTAGATTTTTCTCTGCCCAGTAATACTGCTGAGGAATTTTATTTGACCCAGATGCAACTAATCTATAATGTTGGTGTATGGTGAACATTGCTCATCTACTGCTTGAGAATTCAGCTAACAAGCCCAATGTTTCCTTTGATTCCTATCTCATGAATTCACAGTTTGTGCACATGTGTATGCCTGTGTGTGGCATTCTGGGGATTGAATGCAGGGCCTTTGTACTGAGTTATATCTTTGACCTTTTTATATGTTATCTTGAGGCACGGTCTTGCCAGGTTTTAAACGCTGCTTTTGAACTTGAAGTCTTCCTACCTCAGCCTCCCATAGTGCTGGTATTGTAGGCGTGCACCACCTTGGCCAACTTACTTCCTTTTATAATGTTGATTGCTGTAAGCTGTAATTTCCCACAAGAGTCTTTTATGCTTTTATATACTTATTCTTCTGGGTTATATACATATATCTTACATTCAAGAAGTCCAAAAGCAAATTCAGCTTTCTATTCCTCCCCAGAAAATGTATACCATTTCTTGTTTCATTTACGTGTAAATTTATTTTTTTATTGCAAGATATGAAGTAAACAGAATTTATGATTTTTAAGTATATAGTTCAGTCATATAAATTACATTTTACTTGCTATTTGTTTTCAGAACTTTTTCTTCATCTAACACAAAACTCTACAGCTGTCAAATACCTGTTCTCGACTATCTGTTTTCATCTCTGGTAACTGGTGTTCTGTTTTCTGTGATTAATTTGTCTAGTTTATGTACTGCCTATAAAGGAATTGTGTAACTTTTGTCTTTTTTGTGTTTGGTTATTTTGCTCATTACTATGCTTTGGTATGGGAATTCACTGTTTGTAGCAGGATAATATTTCATTATATGTATATACGACATTTTATACACTCATTCATTTATTGATGGCCATTTGAGTTTACATCTTTTAACTGTTACTGTTTTGAGAACGGGTGTAAGATACATGATTGATGGGCAGCTTTCAGATCTTTGGGGCATTTACCTAGAATTGAGATTGCTGGGCCATTTGGTAATTTTTTTTTTTTTTTTTTTTTTTTTTGTGCCAGGGATCAAACTTACGACCTCTTGTTTGTCAAGCAGGCAGGTGCTTACGCCACTGAGCTAAATTCCCAGTCCTCACTTGGTAATTCTGTGTTTAACTTTTGGAGGAACTGTGGTACAGTACGTTTTGACGCTTTCTCACCAGCAATACCCAGAGGTTCCAGTTTCCCCACAATTTGGCCAAAGTGTGTCCTCTGCTCTTCCCTCCCTGTCTCCCTGTCCGCCCCACCCAGAGGTTCCAGTTTCCCCACAATTTGGCCAAAGTGTGTCCTCTGCTCTTCCCTCCCTGTCTCCTTGTCCGCCCCTTTCTCCCTTCTTCCAAAGCATCCTATGAATGTAAAGTGGTATCTCATTGTGGTTTTGATTTTTGTGTACTTGTGGTCTAGTGTGATGCTGAGCTTTTTTGTTCTTTTTGTTTCTGTTTTGGTGTGCTTATTTATTGGCCGATCTTTAGAGAAATGTCTGCTTAAGTTCTTGTGCCTGTTTTTGAATTGGGCTGTTCTTTGACTTGTAGGTCTTCTTTATCTATTCTAGATATTAATCCTTTACTAGTTATGTGATTTGCAAATATTTTCTCATTTTGTGTTTTTTTTTACTTCGTTGGCAGTATGATTTGAATACAAATACTTTAATTTTTTAAAATTGTGCTTTTAGTATCATACCCAAAAAACTTGCTGAATGTAAGAGTTTCCCATTTTAAGAGTTTTGTAGGTTTATCAATCACTTAATGTTTAAGTCTTTAATAATTTTAGCTAAATCTTGTATCTTAATGTAAGGTCAGGGTCCAGCTTCATTTGTATGTAGTCATTCTTTCTGGAGTGAGATGAAATCTCAGTGTTTCTGTTTTAATATTTAAATCTTTCAATATTTCTTTTCTTTTTTTTTTAAATTGTTACCGGGGATCGAATTCACAGGACTGTAAGCTTGCAAGGCTGGCGCTTATGCCGCTGTGCTAAATCCCCAGCCCCTTTAATATTTAGATCTTTGATCCATTTTGTTTTTAGTTCAGTGAATGGCGAAAGATATGGGTCTATTTTTAATCTTCAACATGTAATGTCACATTATTTTGCATAATATGTATTTGTAGTAAGGTTTGAGATCTGGATGTAGGAGTCCTCCATCTTTGTTCTTTTTCAAGATTATTTTGGCTATTTGCGATCTCTTGAGAGTGAATTAATTTTTTAAGATGGGTTTTCCAATTTTTGTAAAAAAACTGGAATTTTAATCGGGATTGAATTGAATCTGTAGATTGTTTTGAGTAAGACCTTATTGTCTTAATAGTAAATCTTTTGGTGATTGAACATACAATGTCTTTAAATTTACTTCTGTCTTTAATTACTTTCAGCAGTGTTTTGTAATTTTCAGTGTACTGATTTTTTGCTGCCTTTGGTTAAGTCATATCACTAAACATTGGAGAGAGTACTGAGAAGTGAGTTGTTAGGAAATTTCATCATTGTGCAAACATTAGAGTACAATTTTAATAGTACATAATATAATTGTAGTACTCTTCACTGGACAGTACACACTTAACGTGGCTACCTCTGTGTGTGTGGAGCATCATTGATTGGAATGTGGTAATGCGAATGATTATATCCCCCTGCCACATGCCCCTGTCTTATCTTTCCTTCTTTTCTTTTTCCTTTTTCCTTCCTTTCTTCCTTCCTTCACTGGGGATTGAACCCAGGGCCTTCACTCTTGAGTTTTATCTCCAGCCAGCCATTTCAAACATTTTTTTGATGAAGCCAGGCATAGTTGTAGGTGCACACCTGTAATCTTAGCACTCCTGAGAGTGAGGCAGGACAGCTGCAGTGAAATGGAGGTTAGCCTGAGTTATATAGTGAGTTGAAGGCCAGCCTGAATACATACACCCTGTCTTGAATCAAAACAATAACAACAAAAAAATAAAATAAAAATTTGAGACAGCTTCTTGCTAAAGTTGCTGTGTTGCTCAGGGTGGATTTAAACTCCTGATCATCTGATCATCCTCCTGCGTCACCTCCCAAAGGTGTGCCAATGTGCCTGGCTTGTGTTATGTCATTGTAAATGGAATTGCTCTCTTAATTACCTTTTCAGATTGTTTTTTGTTGTGCAGTAATGCAACTGATTTTTCTGTGTTAATTTTTTCTTCTTCTGCAGTTTTGGTGAATTCATTTATTCAGATTTTCGGTTTTTTAATGGAACCTTTAGGGTTATCTACATAATATGATCATGTAATTACTTTACAGCATTACTTTATCATTTCTAATTTGAGTGCCTTTTCTTTTTTTCTTTTTTCTTTGTCTCTGTGGGCCTCTCCCTCCCCTCCCTCCTGTTGTTGGCTGAAGCCCACAAATACGTTCAATTAAAGTGGTACAAATGGTGAAAATATCACTTCTGCTTATTTTCTTACTGTCTTACTGGTTTTTTTGTTTGTTTTATTTCATTGTTATCAACAATGCCTACCCAACCGCAACTCCACAATATAGCAGCCTTTTTTTTTTCTCATTTAATGTGTCCTATGTATTTTAATAGTTCTGTTACTCACCTTTCTGGTTTCTTTACATTTGCCCTCTATTAGGATTCTTGCCTGTCTCATTTGTGTCCTTCACTCTTGCCAGAAGTGATTTCTTTATCTAAAATGCAAATCAGACTTTGTCATTGCACTATGACTCTTTCCTAACATTTTTTGTCCCATGGCAACATAGACCTGCCTGCTGTGGTCCACAGTTTTAAGTTTTCAGGCTCTTCCCCTTTTTGGCTTGTTTCATATTCAGCTATTGTTTAAGTGCTGAGTTGTGCCTGCGCATATTATTTTTGTACTTCTTTCTGTACTGCTTTCCTTTTCTCATTTAATAACTTTCACTTAACATTAAATCTTCCTTCATTGGATTACAGTCCCTATTGGTCTGCTTCTTTGTGCTTTTGAAGAATTTAGCAAATTGTTTTGTTTGTTTGAGACGGTGACTCACTGTGTAGTTCAAACTGGCCTTGAGCTCACTATGTAGCCTAGGTTGGGCTTGAAGCAGTCCTGTTGCCTTGGCCTTCTGAGTGCTGGGATTACAGCCATGTGTTACCATGCTCTGCAAATTTAGCAAATTGTATTGAAGATGTTCTGGAATTATCCTTTCTTTTAGCTAATAAACTGGAGGTTTTCATTTCCTATTACAGTGACAGTCTCTGTTAAATATGTGCTCAACTCAGATTTTTATTGAGTCTAACTTTCTAGTTGGATAGGAAAAGGGGCAAAAGCAAAGTAAGAGTGCTACTGATATAACTAATTTTGACCAATATTAAGACTTAGTAGGTATATCCTGAAGTATTACAGACTAAATATCTGCCATTTAAACTCTCTGTGTATGATGGCAGCATTAGAGAAGATGAGATAGTGCTGGGTGATGGGAGACATGGTAGGAGGATACAGAGCACACTGAACTATCTAGATCTGTATTTTAGGTAAATCCTTAAAATTTTCAAAAACATTTATTTTCCTTGTAATAATAACTTAGTTGTAGAGAGTATAGGAAACATTAAATTTATTGCTAGTACTTACTAACTTAATGAAGAGTGGATAATGAAGAGTTGTAAAATCACCTTGGAAAGGTTCGTGCTGTTTCACAATGTGGAAAAGACATATAATCCAAATAGGAAAGAAATTTAGATGCATATCCCAGATGTTTAGTACAATGACAGGTTTTTCAATAAAGAAATAAAAAATTCTTTCTTTGTGTCTTCAAAAGCTTACAGAAAGTAGTATGTGTCTTACAGGTGTACTTTTAGATTAAAATGTTGAAAGTGGTATTTATGAGGTGATAGTTACTGCAGGTTATAATGGTAGTTATAGTGGTAGTTGAATTGCTTACTTAGAATTTATTATTGCTACCTGGTTTGGAAGAAATAGTTTGCTCATTCACTTGTTATATTAAAAAAACACAAGAGGAAAACAAGAATGTTAAAGATCGAAACGTTAATTTGAAATGACTTTTGTTACATTCAGAAGGGACACTAATTACAGAAGAAAATTTCTGTCTGTCTGTCTTTCTGAAACAGTTACACGATGCAGTTCAGGCTGACCTTGAACTCACTTTGTAGCCAGGCCAGGCTGGCCTCGAACTCAGCAGTAGTCTTGCCTCAGCTTCCCCAGTGCTGGGATTACAGATGTGTGCCACCATGCCTGGCCTGAATGATAAATATCTTATTAAAAGTGAAGATAAATCTCTTTCCTTTTTTCAGTGTTTACAAAAGCTTGTCTGTAATGAAGAAAAATGCTATATAGAAAAATGGGATAGTCTAAGTTATTTAAAAATGATCACATTTCCTGATGTCTTTCACAATATAAGCACAAATTAGGAAACCAGTTATATGTTGGATGAAGACATGTTGTCTATGAAGAGTTGGTTATATTCATTGGTATATTTAATCTTTATTTTTGGCAAGTGTGATAGGCTGAAAAATGACTCCTTGCAAGTTTTCCACATTATAGTTCCTGGGACCTATAAATGTTACTTTTTTGGGAAAAGGGTCTTTTCATATAATTATTTTGAAATGAGATTATCCTAGATGACTCATGCGGGCCCAGCATGCCTGCCCATGTATCTTTATGAAGGAGGGTACAGGGGAAAGTTATAGCCAAAGAAGAGACAGCAGCACCAACCACAGAGAATTGGAGTGATGTGGCCAGAAGGTAAGAAATGCTCTTAACCCCAAACCACAAGAAGTTAAGAAACAGTCTTCCCGTGGCCTGAAGAGCATGTGCAACCTGCCAACACCTGAATTTTGGGTCAGTAATAACTGAATTAAGACTTGTGGCCTTTAGAACTGTGAGAACATAAATTATTACTGTTTTAAAGAACCTGATTGTTGGCAATTTTTTATAGCGGCTATAGAAAACTAATGTAGCAATCATTCTTCAAAATGTAAATGAGCATTTCTAAATAACCTAATTTACCTAAGTCCTTTTGGGGGACATAATTTATAGCTTACTTACATTAGACTATAATTTTATTCCAGATGGTTTGATTAGACTAGACAGTTTTTATGATTAAAGCAGCTGGTAAACATTTTTAGGCATGGAACTCATGACAATTTAGCACAGAATAAGTTAAAATTTAAAGATCTTTGTTTGAGAAAAGTGTTTCATTCAATCCCCTCGTGGCTGGCTGTTTTTACAGCTGCTCTGGTAAAGAGTACAATTCAGACTTGTAAAATTCTACAGTCTAATGGCATCCTTGCACATCTGCTATTTAGCATGAATTCCTCTTTCACTTGTACTTTAGAAATTAACACTTGAGGTCCTTATCCAATAATCAGTTCACTATGACCCAGCATGTTCCAGGTCCAAATTGAGATATTGGTTTATTGAGAGTCTAACCAAAGAATGAAGGTTATATAGGTTGTCTGTGCTTTAGCTTTGTATCCTTGTCAGACATCAGTGTTCTTAGCCCATATTTATTATCTTAAATATCCTCAAAGATTGTGTCTGTTTTTGGGGCCTTTGGGAAAATTCATTTTCTAAAGAACTCACAGATTGCTTTTTTTAAATTTTATTTAAAGAGAAAAAACAAAGAAAACAACCAAACAAAACAGAAAGAGGGTAGCAACAATACAGAATTCCAAAAGCAAAAAATAAAAGAACAACAACAAAACAAAAAAACACTAAGAAATCCGCCACTTGATAAGTTACATACTGTCATCTTTGGAAATAGTTGTTCAAGTTACAAAATTAAAGCATACAAAGTAGACATTCAAACAGTGAGACTGTTAACAGTTCTGCTCAGCAATCTAACAAAAACAGTAATGTGGTCATCTATCTTACACACTGAAACATACATGCAGTTATATGCTTTAGAGCACTTTCTTTTCCCTTCTATATATATATATATATATATATATATATATATATATATATATATAAATTTTATTTTAAGGGGGTAAAAGTAAACACAACAAAACAGCACAGAACGGGACTAGGTTTATTGAGAAAAGAAAGCATAAATTTCAAAGCTAGACAACCCGAGATCTTCACTGTCATACTGTCTCACGTTCTCTTCCAAATAGTTGTCCATATCTTTGCATATGGCGAGCTCATACTAAATAAGATTTCAATCTTTTCACAAGATGTGTACTTTACTGGCTCCCACTTGCTAAGGGGGGGGGACACGGGACAGGGGACAGGACGACATGAGATGTTCGACTCACAGCTCGCCCCTCCCCCCCCACAGGGGAGGAGCTCCTTGTTCTCCTGGCGCCCCTAGTCAACCACAGAGTGCAGATCCGGAGCGACAGGGTCTCTCTCCTTCAGGCTGCCGAAAGTCTGCACACTCTCAGCCGCCCCCCAGACAGGGGTGGAGCTCCTTGTTCTCCCAGCACCCCGAGTCAACCCAGCACCCCGAGTCAACCCAGCACCCCGAGTCAACCCAGCACCCCGAGTCAACCGCACGGTGCAGGTCCCAGTGCACCAGGGTCTCTCTCCTTTAGGCCGCTGAAAGTTTGCCACACTCTCAGCCATCCTCCAGAGAGAGGAGGAGCTCCTTGTTTTCCCAGTACCCCGAGTCAACCGTATGGTGCAGGTCCCGATGCACCAGGGTCCCTCCCCTCCAGGCCCCCCAAAGTCCGCCATAGTCACCTGCTATTTCTTTCTGATGAATTGACCATTCCATTTCCAAAGTTCTGAAATGGCCAACAGACCACAGAAAGAATTCTCTTTAGGCTCCTGTTTGAAACCAGCAGCTACAGCAATCTGCTGGCCTTGCTTCTGGGCCAAAAACTCACAGATTTCTAATGAAATGTGAGTGAGGAATGTCTTTGCAATACATTTGTTTCCCTCTTAAGGTTCTAGGAGCTACATTTTTGTATTTAGCCATATGCAGGATAGTAGACAACTACTGTATCAACCCTCACAATTTTTATTACAGAATAAGCTTAAATGAATTTTTTAAATTAGTGTTAATGGTTTGGGTCTAGATGATTCCCCCAAAGCTTCATGCAATTTTAGACGGGCCTCTTTTGGAGGTAGCAGAATCTAGAGTTTGTGATTAATTCATTCTGCATTGCTGGGCTGAGATTAAGGTTTAGTGATTAAAGTTTAGTGATTACTGGATCACTCCACTGATTGAATTGGCACTGCCTAGCAGTCTGGATGAGATAAAAGGGACAGAAAGAGGCTTGTTTCTCTCTTTTGCATCTTGCTTGTTGATCTTGCTGTCTTCTGTCATAGAAGGCACATAACCACACATTCTAATATTATTTTCAGAATTTTCTTCTCAATATGAACATACTTAAAAATTTAAGAGGAGTAATGTAAAATCTTGCTAAGTTAGCAAGTGGTTGAATAATTTCTCCTAGTCTGTTTGTATGCCAGAAGACTGAGAGAGAAGAATGCTTTCTGAAACTGAAATAGAGATGATACTCCTTTAATGTTATGGGGTGGTTTAGCCACTTTATGTAAACATCTCACTAACTTTGCCAGTGACTGAAAACTTTGAAAGCTGGCTATGGTGGTAATTCCAGCACTCAGAAGACTGAGGCAGGTGGCTTGTGAGTTTGGGGTCTGCCTGAACTACATTGTGAGACCCTGTCTCAATGCACCCCCCCCCCCAAAAAAAAAGCCTTCAGAAGTTGAGAAATTTGTTGGTGACAACCACAGTTTTATAACTGCTAGATCACATACCAGGCCTTCTTGTTACCTCATTTCTTATACCATAACACAAAGACATCCCTAAAATAAATTCTGTCTTTACTCTTGAGAAATTTATGGTTTCATAGATCTACTTTTTCTTAAATGATTTTGGGAACAAATGTATGGCTCACTCAGGAGATTTGGGAGTTTGGGGATTCAGTTGAATTAGAACCTGTGTTTTCAATTTATTGTTGCATGAACCATGGTCTTTGCAGCATTTTAACCTCAAATTTTTTTTTTTTGTCTGCTTATTTTTGTTCCTATTTGCTGTCTCTGCTGCTTTTCCTCCTCCTCTTAGTCTTTGTTCCCTTCTTTCTTTTTTTCCTCTTCCCCTCAATTCACGTGGCTTCCCTCAACCATTTAAGGACTCTAGGGGAAGGATAGAAATGCTATTTCTGGAGTCTCTTTTATTTATTTATTTTTATTTTAAAGATAATACCCCCCCCAAAGATAATAAAACCCAACAAAACAGAATAAAGCCAATCAAAAGAAAGCAGTGTAAATTGGTACAGAACTTCAAAGCAGGATAATAGGAAAACAACAATGGCTACCATAGTGTATCTTGTTATCTTCAAAATAGTTGTCCATTCCATCAGACATAGCAAAATCAAAACAAAACA
Source organism: Dolichotis patagonum (assembly GCA_004027295.1). Classification (NCBI taxonomy): domain Eukaryota; kingdom Metazoa; phylum Chordata; class Mammalia; order Rodentia; family Caviidae; genus Dolichotis; species Dolichotis patagonum. The sequence goes on from PVJX010004803.1 coordinate 31,469, forward strand.
GAATAAAACTAATCAAACAGAACATTGAATAAAGCAAAACAATTAATGGAACCAAACAAAATAACAATATTGGATTTCAAAAATGAGATAGAAGTAAACCCCCACTGTGTGCTTATATTGCATACTCCCAATAGATGCTCAAACCACTGGCCCCAGGCCTGCAAAGTCAGCCAAACAATACAAGCATTCAGTTGCTTTTTTTGTACTTTAGTTGCTGTCAACTCAGCCTATCCTTCAAACCAGCCAGTTGCTTACCGGGGAGGGGGAAGTACTTGATTCTCATGCCTGGTGCTGGTAGGCTCACAGGAGGTGCTATCTGATTTTTGTCCTCCTGGGCTCCGCATTGCTTGTACAGCCTACCAGAAAGACTGGATATTTGGCTCCGTGGTGGGCTCTTCTTAATCCCAGCATGGCCAATTCTTGGGAGGTGCCGTCTGACATCTTTTCCTGGGCCCTGCATGGCTTCTTCATGGAGTTTCTGCATTACTTTGTTTGCAAGTTACTATAAAAATGAATAGTTTCATAGAAAAATGTAAGATTGGTGGTTAGGTTCCTAAACTGGTGTTCAAAAGATTATCTTATAATGTAATTGAATTAGTATACAAATACAAATTTTTAATAGTTAACATATATGTCTTGGTTACTTTTTTCTCATTGCTAGGACAAAATACCTGACTCCCAAAATGAAGGGAGGAAAGATTTATTTAGCTCGCAGTTTGTAGAGGTTTCAATCCTTATCATCTGGCTCCAAAGCAGGGTGACATGGCATAGGAGAAACACTTCAGGGTAGAATAAACCTCTTTTACTCCCTTATATTGTAAGCAGGCCACTCCTACGGTGAGGTGAGGGACTTACTCCTTTCTGTGCCCTCCTCTTGGGCAGGCTGAGGATCTTTACAGAGAGGACCCTGGCCTCTAGCTGAGTAAGCTTCTCATGTTGATACAATGTATCAAACATAACTATATTACTTATCTGTAATTTTTATAGCATTGTATACATAATTTTTTCTTTTTGTTCTGTTGGTGCATTTTAGATGTAAAATGATAGTGCTAACATTTATCATAAGGAATTTGTACTTGTATATGGAATCTTGCTTCCTTTTTTCCCATTCCTCTCCCCTCCCTTTAGCCCCTCCTTCCTTCTTTATTTACAAAAACAATGTTGCCATTTTTCTTCTGTTTATTTATTTATTTATTTATTTTTGGTATTGGAGATTGAACTGACAACCTTATGCTTGCTAGGCAGGCGCCTATGCCGCTGAGCTAAATCCTTGGCACTTTTCTTCTGTTCTTTTTGTTCTTGTCCTTTTCCTCCCTTTCTCTCATGTTCTCCTCATTAGAACATTTCTTCCTGTTTCCCAATATCTGTTGTACATTTTGGTCTTTATTTACATATCCAGTTTCTCACACCAGAGAAACAGTATGATATTTACACATGTGTGTCCAGTTTAGTTCACTTAAGAGTATGGTCTCAAGGTCCATCCATTTAGCTGGAAATATCTCAAACTTACCCTTCTTTATGGCAGAGTGGTACTCCATTTATATATTTAAAAAAAGACCCCACTTATATATCCTTTCATTGGTTGGTAGGCATTTGGGCGTTCCCAAGATTTGTCTATTATAAACTGTGCTGCTTATAAACATGGGTGTGCATATATCACTGTGGTACAAATGCTTTTGGTTCTTTTGAGAAGATACCAAGTTTTTTTTTTTTTGCAGAAACTTCACATTGATTTGCACAGTGGTTGTACCAATCTACACTCCCAACAGTGGAGGAGGTTTCCTTTTTCCCCACAATCCCTCCAGCATTGTTATTGGTTGATTCTTGATAATGGCCATTCATTTTGGAGTGAGATGAAATCTCAGCATTATTTTACATTTCTCGAATGACCAGTGACATTAAACACTTTTTTAAAAAAATATATTTGTTTGTAGTTTCTACTTCTTTATGTGAGAAGTGTCTGTTCATTTCACATAACTCATTTTTGGATTGAGTCTTTAAATTTGGAAGGATCTGATTTTGTTTTGCGTTTTGTTTTGAGTTGTTCATATATTGTAGATATTAGTCCTTTGTGTGAGGAACAGCTGACAAACATTTTTTTTTCCCACAGTGTGGGTTGTCTCTTCACTGTGTTGGTAGTTTCTTTTCCTGTGCTGAAGGTTTTTGATAAGATGAGATTGCAGTTGTTGATTCTTTCTGGTAGTTCCTGTGTAATCTGGGTTTTGTTCATGACATCTTTGTCTACACCAATATCTTGAAGAATTCTACTTATCCTATCTCCCAGCAGACTTAGTGTTTCTGTTTTAATATTTAGATCTTTGTTCCATTTTGTATTTAGTTTAGTGCATGGTGAAAGATAAGGGTTTAGTTTTAATCTTCGTCACGTGGAAAGCCAGTTTTTCTATAACAAAGAGCTATCTTTCTTCCAGAGAAGGTGTTTTGCTCCATTGGCTGAGTATGTCTGCAGTGGTTTCTTCATCTTCTAGAGAGTTCCATTGATTTGCAGGTTTTTTTTTTTTTTTTCCCCAGTACCATGTGGTTTTTAGTACATTGGCTTTGTAGTATTAATTCAAGTTGGGAATTGTGATGCCCCTGCCTTGTCTGTTTTGCTCTGAATTGCTTTTGCTTCTAGGTGTCTCTGGTTTCAAATGAAGTTTAGGATTGTTTTCTGTAATTATGTGACATGCTGTTGGAATTTTAACTGGGATTGCATTAATTCTATATAACAATTTTGGAATTATGCCCATTTTTTCTATCCACAAACAAGGGATATCTTTCCATTTTCTGGTATTATCTCCTTTTCCAGAGTATTGTAGTTTTCAACGTAGAGCTCTTTTACTTCATGTGTTAGATTGATTCTAAGTACTTCATTTTTTTGAGTGCTGTTGTGAAAGTTGTTTCTCTTAATTTTCTCAGTGAGTTTGTTAATTTACATATAGGAAGACTATTGATTTTTGAGTGTTGACTTTGTATCTACCTATACTACTGAATTTAGTTATTGAATCTGGAAGTCATTTGGTGGAGTTTTTGGAGTCTTCTATGTAGAGTATTGCATCATTGGCAAATAATTAACTTCTGCCTTTCCTATCCTTGTTTCATTTATTTGTTTCTCTTGTTTAACTGTTTTGTTTTGTTTTGTTTTGAGACAGGGTATTGCTATGAAGGTCGAGCTGGCAGTGAACTCACTTTGTAGCCCAAGCTAGTCTCGAACTTGCAATAATCCTCCTGCCTCAGCCATCCAAGAGCTGGGATCACAGACATGTGCCACCACGACCAGCTTTGTCTTAACTTCTGTGGCTAATGTTTCCAGAGCTACATTGCTTAAGAGTGGTGACAGTGGACATCCTTGTCTTGTTCCTGGCTTTAGGGTGAAATTTTAGTTTTGTTCATTGAGTATAATGTTGGCTGTTGGTTTGTCATAGATGGCTTTTATCAAATTGCGATAAAGACCACTTATTTCAATTTTCTTCAGGGTTTTTATCATGAATGAGTGTTGGAATCTGTCAGATACTTTTCTGAATCTTTTGAGATGATCACGTGGTTTTTGTCTTTGGTTCTGTTAGTGGTGTATTACATTTATTGATTTGTGTGTGTTGAACCATTCTTGCATTTGTTTAATGCATCCTACTTGGTCACGGTGTTATATAATCTTCTTGTGATTTGTTACATTCTGTTAGCCAGTATTTTATTAGGATTTTTGCATCTATGTTCATTAGTGAGATTGACCTGTAGTGTTCTTTTTTGGTTGGATTTTTCTCTCTTTTGAGGATCAGCTTAATGCTTGCTTCCAGGAATAAATTTGAGAGTATTGTTTCCTTTTTCAGTTTGGTTAAACGAGTTTGAGAAGTATTGGCATTAGGTCTTTAAGTTTCTTGTAGAATTCATCAGTGAATCCCTTGGGGCCTGGGCTTTTCTTTGCTAGTAGGTGTTTAATTACATCTGTAATTTCAGTGATTGATACAGATTTATTTAGAATTTTTGTATCTTGATCCATTTTTGGTAATTCATATGTATCTAAAAATCTACATTTTTTCTTACTAGAATACAAGTTTTCAAAGTAGGTATTGATAATCTTTCTGGATTTCTGCAGGATCTGTTTTGATTTCACCATTTTAATTCCTAATTGCATGAATTTGAGGGATTTCTTTTTGATAGTTTGGCTGTTTATCAATTTTATTTTAATCTTTTAAAGAACCACTTCTTGATTCTTTTTTTAATCAACATTTTTTCTGTGTCAGTCTTATTAGAATACAGGTTCCAGAAGTAGGTGTTGATCTTGGATTTCTGCAAGATCTGTTGTGCTTTCACCATTTTAATTCCTAATTGCATGAATTTGAGGGATTTTTTTTTCTTTTTGATAGTTTGGCTAAGGGTTTATCAGTTTTAATCTTTTAAAGAACCAACTGTTGGTTCTTTGTATTCTTAGTTTCTGTTGTATTAATTTCTTCTCTGATCTTCTTATTTCTTCCTACTTAGGAGCTTTGGGCTTAACTTGCTCTTTTCCAGAAACTTCAAGTTCAACATTATGTTGTTTATTTGAGCTCACTCTTATTTTTCTGATTGAGGGTATTCACTGTAAATTTCCCTTGTCAGACTGCTTTCATTGTGTCTGATAAGTTTTGGTATATTGTATAGGCATTATCATTTAATTGTGGAAACTCATTTCTTCTTTAATTTCATCTGTGACCCATTGATTCTTTAAGAGGGTGTTATTTCATTTGCATGTGTTTATGAAGTTCTTGTGCTTTCTTTTGCAGTTGATTTCCAGTTTCATTGTACTATGGTCTGATAATATGCATGGATTACTTTTAGTTCCCTTTCATGTACTTAACAATGTTCTCTGAGCTAGTGTGTGATCTGTTCTGAGAACCTTCATTCTGATGATCTGGGGTGGAACACTGTGTAGACGTTTAACTAAGTTGGTTTGTTCAAAAGTTTGGTTCATTACTAGTGTTTCATGGTTGATTTTTGTATAGTTGATCAATTTGTGACAGTAGGGTATCAAGGGTCCCCCATTACAATTGTATTAGTACTTAATTGATTTTTCATGTCTGTTAATTACTTTGTATAGTTGGATGCACTGGTATTTGGTGTGTGTGTGTGTGTGTGTGTGTGTATACATATATATGTATATATACATATACACATATATGTATATATACACACATACATGTGTGTGTATATGTGTGTGCGTGTGTGTGTGTGTGTGTGTGTGTGTGTGTATATATATATGTATGATATCGCTTCCTCTTGGATTATTCCCTTTACAAGGATGTAGTGACCTTGTTGTCTCTCTTAATTAGTCTTGGCTTGAAATCCACTTTGTTTGCAAATAGAATAGCCATCCCTGAGAATTCTTCCAGGTTCCTGTTATGTGGAGAATTGTTTTCCATTCTTTGACTTTCAGTCTTTCAATTTCTTTTTTGAATTAAATGCATTTCTTGTATGTAGGATCTTGCTTCTTGATCCATTCTGCTGTTCTGTTTCTTTTGATTGGTGAAGTGAGATTGTTTACATTAATGGTTTTAACTGATAGTATTTTTTATCATGTTACTTTCCTATTTTTGGTTGCCTTTTTTCCTCCTCTGTTTAATTGCTTGCCTTGTGGATTGATTCTGTTGGGGTTCATGGAGTTGTAGTCCTCTTTCTAGAACATCCTTCAGAACATATTGGAGTGCTGGTTTGATGGTCATGAATTTCTTCAGGTGTTCTTTGTTGTGGGAATGTCTTAGTTCTCAATCAGTTTTGAAAGATAGTTTTGCAGGTATCTCAATATGGGTTGGAGATTGTTTTCTTCAGGGCTTGAAATACTACATTGCAAGCGCTCCTTGACTTGCAGATTTATGTTGAAGATTCTGATGGGCTTTCCTTTATAGGTGACTTTTTTCTCAAACAGCTATTTTGTTCTTGTGTTGAATTTCTAGAATCTTGACTATTAACATGCCTTGGTGCAGGGTTTTTTTTTTTTTTTTTTTTTGGATCATGGCTAATGGAGTTCTGTATGCCTCACTTACCTGTATGTCAGATTCTTTTTTCCCTGCCTGGAAAGTTTTTTGCCATTAATTTTGTGAACAGAAAGTTCTTTTTTTTTTTTTTGTACTGGGAATCAAGCTTAGGACTTTACATTTGGTGGGCAGGCACTGTGCTGCTGTGCTGCTGAACTACATCCCTGGCCTTGAGAACAATTTTTTTTATGTTGCTTGCACTGTCTCCTGCTTTTTTTCATTGACTACGATCAATCTTAAGTTACTTTTCTTTGCATCGTCTAACATATTGGATTGATTTTTTTTCATGGTCCTTTGCTATTTTTAAGAAATCTTTCTTTTCATGATTGCATACTCCAGTCCTGTCTGCTATATCTGATATTCTGTCCTCACATTGGCTCATTGTGCTGCATATACATTGAGTGAAATTTTTAAATTTCCTAGATATCTGTTTGAGTCTATTTCATTTCTTCCTGTGTTGGGCATTCATGGTTTTCCATCATTTTCCTAAGCGCGTGCTCTTTTTTAAATCTGTATCTGCTCTAGAGTCATTAAGCATGTCTTTGATCGTAATTATAACCATGTCTGTAGTTACCTAAAAAATTATTTCTGATTTGATTTTTTTTTCTAGAACCTTGTTCATTTGCTGTTTTACTTGTGCTGTTACCACTTCAGAGAGTCCAGGGGGATGGGTTTCACATCGTTTTACCTCACTACACACTGTGTTTGCCTTTGGTAAGCTGGAAGTCTGGGGTGGCATCTTGTTTAAGTGTCTTCTCATTTTCAATTTTTTAGTTTAATTTTTGGTTGATGCCTGTAAATTGCCTGTGGTGAGTAGCTTTATTGGTAGTATTTAGAACTTTTAGGAAATGACTGCTTCTTGGAGATAACTTCCAGATGTAGCCGCCTTTTAACTTTTGGGTCTGTTGCAAGATCCTGCCTCTTCAATTTACTGGAAATGAGAAGGTGCTGCCTGCTTGGCCCAGCCCCCAGTTCTTTGGTGTTGGTCTGTAGTATTATTTATGACTCTTACATAATCTCAGTCTTGGTATACCAGGAAGAACAACTAATTGGAACAGCTATATCACCTTGGGTAAAGTAGTACAGTCAGCAAAAACAATAGCATCAAACACAGCTTAGAAAATGACAAACATTGATAATTTAATTTGCCATCTTCCCTATATAAACTAAAATTGTGTTTGTATAACAAAATCTAAAGCCAGGTTGGGACTTTCTACATGCTAAGCTCACCTTATTTTCTCCAAGGTGTTCTTTATCTTACCTTTTCAAACTTACACTAGGCCCAAGCTTGCTGTGCAGAGCCAGTTCCCTCTCACACTTCAACCCCCCTTCACCTGCAAATTGTGTAAAGTAAGTAAACCCTCAGTATGGCAATGTTATCTTCAGGGGAGATAATTTAAAAAGAGGTGGAAAAAATAGAGAAGTGGAAGAAGAGGAAGACATTAGAAGCAAGGCTGGAGGACAAAGGAAGATTACGTGAACTCTGGGAAACTGGTGAAGAAAAACACAAGGGAAAGAGAAATGGAAGAAACAAAAACAAGAACAGAACAACCACCACCGCCAAAAATCTAGAAACCCTGTTTACATTCATATTAAAAAAAAAAAAAAACCCAAGTAAGCAAGAAATAAAAACAAAAGAAAAAAGAAGAAAATAGACCCACTTCACAGTGTCTCTGTTGTCATTGGTAGACAACATGTACAGATAGTCCAGATCCAAAAAACTCAACAATCAAGACAAGGGGAAAAAAAAAAAAAGATAATAGACCACTTCACAGTATGTCTCTGGGGTCACTGGTAGGCAACATGCACAGACAGTCCAGATCCAAGTTGATTAATCCCAGCAAGCCAACTATTGCTTTGCAGTGGGGTAGTGGGTAATCCCAGCAAGCCTGACCTTCAGAACTAGTTTCTGACTGTGAGGCTGAACCTGAGTTGATCAACCTGTAAGAAACACTGCATGTGCCCATTCTGCTGGCTTAAACTTGGCTCCCTGATCTGCCTACTTGAACTAGGCAGCTTCACCCTGACATTGGGAGCTGCCAGATGGCGCCAGTTCATAGCTGTTCTGAGTTTTGAGTTCAGTTGGCCTGTCTTCAAGATGGCTACTGGCCAGTCGCCCTCTCCTGGGGGACATCTGAACCTGAATGACTCACCAGCCACTGCAGTTTGCTGTATCCACTGCTCTGTTTCACTAGTGCATTTCTCTGTGGAGGCCTCTGAGGTCACCAGTAGTCACCATGCATCTACAGGTTTGAGCCGTCCCTTCCATCCAGTTTAGGGAGAAAACACCACCTGCCACTCCCTCCTTCTTGGTTGAAGTCTCTCTGTTTGCCCTCTCTGTGGGCTGCAATTCTTGCTTCAGATCCTTTTGGGTCCTGGGGACACTTTCCTCATTCACACTGAGTATCCCAGCATCTGGACACCAAATCTTGGAGAGGCTCTTTATCTGCTGCTCACTACTCCCATCATCTGCCCCTAAGTCATATATAATGTTTTTAGGGTGAAAACTTTGAATGAAAATTTTAGTTTCTATGATGGGCATGGTGATACATGCCTGTAATCTCAGCACGCAGAGGCAGGATGATCACTGTGAGTTCAAGGCCAACCTAGGCTACATAGTGAGTTCAAGGGTAGTGTGAAGTACATGCTGGAACCTTATCTTAAAAAAAAGGAATTTTATTTAGTTTCTAGTCAAAACATTAACACCTGAAAAAAAGATTTTTAAAAATGCTGTCCAAAATATGGTTTTTGGGTTTTTTTTTTTCTGTTTTGATTTTTTGGTGGTACTGAAGGTTGAACCTAGGGTGTTTACACTAAACTGCACCCTAGCACTTACTTATTCTGAGATAGTCTCACTAAACTGTTAAGTGACGCAGGCTGGGCTCCAGTCAGTGATTGTCTTGCCTTAGCATCCCAGAATGCTAAGGTTACAAATATGTGCCACCACTACTGGTCTTTCAGTGCCAATTAATTAAAGGATAATGGGGGAACCAAATTCTATATATTAGAATAATGAATTTTTAATAGCTATTTTTATTTATAGTATTCTGAAAATGCACATAAAATTTCTGGAACAGGGGCAGAGTATATAATTATTACTGCAATAACTTTACCTGGTTTTCCTTTGTACTAGTTCTTCCTCAGGGCAGTGCATTGAGAACTGGATAGTTAATTTGTAAGCAAAGAATGAGAATATATTAATCTGGAAACTTGTATACATCTCTCCCTGACATCTCCTTCCCCAAGTAGACTTTTGCATGCTAATATTAACAAATTCTCCATGGGACCAGAAGGAGATGGGGGATCCTAGATTCTTAATCTTTGGAATGTAAATGAATGTTTCCAGGGAAGAAGATCAGACAAATCTTAACGGGTTTACAACCCTTAGAATGTGTGTATAGTCTGGGGTTTCATCCTCCCTGTAATGTAAACATATACTGCCAGAGAGCTAAATCCCTTGATTTTAGTTATCTTCAGATTTGAAGGTTTGTCCCTTGAAGGGCAATTTTTTTTGTTCAGAAATCCCTGACCATGCAGAAACATAAAAATATTTTCTCTTCATTATTGAATCTTTTTTCTTAAGCACTTCTGTGTGGTACCAAATTACTTATTTGCAGAAGTATTAAAAATGAGAAAACATAAGTGAATATTTTGGTATAGCATATAGAAAAGGTTAAGGTAAAACCCAACCTTCTGCATGGATTGCTTTGGTAACCAAGGAAGTCTCCTCCATGGTTGTGAGGACGGCAATTGTCATCATTGTCTCTGGGATGTGCTTGTAAAAGACACTCTGCCATACCTACCCACAGGCCCCACCCAGTATTGCCTGCTTGTAATGTACTTATCTAAATCTTAGGTAGATTTCACCTGCTTATTCAAGTATTGAATGTCTGTGAAGTCACACAATATATATGTTTTTTAAACTGGTGTATTTTTTTTTTTTTTCCAGTAACCAATTTGTGCAGTTCTGGTAGCAACTGACATTCTTTTTTCTAAATGTAGTGTAAATTGCATTTGGCTTGCTCACCTTGTCATCATGGTCTGGTTTCTTGATATCCTGAAAGAGGAGTGACAGTTAATCTTTATTGTAATCCCAGTGTTAGATATCATAACCCAGATACTGTAATCCCTTTTAATATTGCAATCCAATTACTGTGGTCCTCTTTTTCATATTCCTCATGGTTTGAGAAGTTTTAGATCTGTAATCCCATTGAAACATTTTTGGAATCCCAGTGAGTAATTCCAATCTACCACCTCTGGTGCAACCCACAGTTTGAATAAAGACACTAAGATATATTCAGAGTTTTGGGCAGCCAAGTGGTCCTGAGTCTGGTCCAAGTGAGGATACATGAAACGAAGGCCTTGATCCAAAGCCTCACTCAGAATTTGTTATCTTGCAAAGAAGGGAGTGGCTCAAGGATGAGTGACAGTAAGGTGGGAATTACGTGAGTAATATGAGCTGAGCTAGCCAGGTGATGAGAAAGGCACCTCTGCAATATGCAGAAAGACCAAAAAGTCTGCATAACTCAATTAGGGTAGCATATGAATGAATTTTGGAGGCTGTTACTTCAGTTTCTGATATGTAAACTTTTGTGCTCTGGGAAGTCATGGCTTATTTTGAGGCACATACCCAGCTGACATTCCTGGAGCTGTTTGGCTCTGCCATCCTGCTGTGCTCAACTGCTTACAGGGAACACAATGGGAGGAAACAGGAAATTGTCCTTCGTTTTAAGGATTACATATGAGTACCTCTGCCAGCCTTATTTGCATTGCTTAAAGCCAGTTGAAAATAGAAGGAAATGACATAGCCTGCTTGTACACATCCTTATATGGAAATAGGGCTCCCTTTAACTGAAACTGGAGCCGGTTCTGCATTTAAGGAGAGGTGCCCAAGTTGTCTTCTACAAGTCTTGGTTGTCAACTCTACTGTGTTGAGAGGTCTAGAAAATTGGTAAAGCATCTTCTTGGGTGTGTCTGTAAGAGTGTTTCCCCAGACATTTTACATATGGGTCAGCAAATGGAGTGAAGAAGGCATGTTCTGAAGATGAGGTGTGCCACCCAGTAGATTTGGAACCTAAATGGAACAAAAAGTGGAAAAAGGGAGAAGCTCATGTTTGCATTTCAAGTGATATATTTAAGAATGAATATGAAATTAGTTTTGCCATAAGTTTTCAGTTTTAACTTTGATTTATCAAGGGAAAAGTTACTGTAGTACCATCTGGCAATGCTTATAAAATGTTAAGATCCATGATACTGTTAACTTTCAGCCCCAGAGAACAGGAACAAAGGACAAGTTACATCTTCAGGAAGGTAGAAGGTATTTCTCTTTCACTATTTACTGAGCCACTTTTCCTCAGTGGTCCACCAGTAACTAGAACTCAGAGTATGTAGTACCTTTACTTCTCTTTTAACATCTTTTGTGTTGTTTCAGTAAAGGATGATTGGTTTCTGAGACATGTTTAACATTTCTTATATCAGAATCCTGTGTATTCCTAGTTGTCTTAATTTTGTCTATATCCATGCTTCACTGCTTTAGTTCAGATAGTTAATCTCACTTGCATTTTAGCAAGTGTCCTCATTGATCTTCTTACTGCTAGTTGCTTTTTCTCTTGAACGTCTATGAAAATATTTGGCCATGTCATTCTCCTTTTTAAAACTTCTAGTATCTTTCAAATACAAGTATATCTGGTTTTCTTGTCTGACTTCATACATGCAGCTCTCTGACCTACAGCCATCTTTTGTATTCTTAACTCCTCTGTGGTAACTTGTTTGTTTTTAAGGCTTATTTCATTTGTGTAAAAACCTTTGAGTCCTCAAATTCTTTTTTGTCAGATTGCAGTTTATTTTTGTATACATTGTTTTTAAGATGAATTCTGAGACACAGACCCTAGGGAAGTAATGCTTGACCTGTTTATAATAGAGAACTGCTAAATAATTTGGATGGCTGGAATTCCTGTATGTTTTTGCTCCCCAGGGGAATTAATGTTGTAACTATAATTCTTCCTGAGGTGTATACTAGAGCCCATCTTTCTGTTCAAAGATATGTGGAGGGCTGGGGATGTAGCCCAGTGGTACAGTGTTTTCCTAATACGTGTGCAGTCCTGGGTTTAGTTTCCAGCACAGCGGGGTTAGGGTTAGGGGGGTGTGTGTGGGGAAGGACACAGTATTGGTTTAGTTATAGTGGGAGGACAGAATTAATGAATTGGTCTGATGAAGAAATCTTGTAAAATGAAGAGCAATAGAATGTTTAGCCAAAAAGAAAGAAAAATCAGGTGGAGATATTCCAGACTCCAAATACTTGAATGGCTGTCATGTAGAAAAATCATTAGCCTTAATCCAGTTTGTCTCCAGAGGGGCAGTTTTGAGTTTACTCTTTAGGGATGTTAGAGCTGACTTATTAGAGAAGGGATTTTTCATAAGTGGAACTGTGAAAGGAGAGTCAGAATGGCCAGCGGTTTAAAATGCTCTAAACTAGAGTTTGTATTTTGGGCAGAGTTGGACTAAATGGCCATACTGAAGAGTTTGAAATGTTTTTTTATTTAGTTCTAAATTCCATGATCATGAATTTCGTAGATGTATTTGTTTTGGGTTGACGTGTTCACAGTGGGGCCTTACATATATCTCACTGTTGGGTGACACTGATTTGAATTGGATTATTCCCACCAGCTTGAACCACTTGTGATACATGTATGACTTTCCTGTCAGACTCTTTGTACCACTTCTCTGTGGGTCTTTAAGTGCAATAATGCAAAGAAAGGTATTGACTTGACAGACTAGGTTTTGTTATAGTTCCTTAAGGAAAACATTAAAATGACATAAAAATTATAATACGGCTAATTTGTGGTAAAGCAGTTATAAATGAATATTGTATATACCAGCAATAAGGTACTTATAAGATTGCCATTTTGTTTGTTTGTTTGAGAGAGAGTCTCCCTGTGTCGTTCAGGGTAATCTTGAACTCACTAAATAGCCCTAGCCTCTCAAGTGCTGAGATTACAGGTGTGTGCCACCATGCCTGGCCCATGCCATGTTAAAGTTTAGAGAATTAATTAGTGATAAGCAATTCATGAACATAAATTTCTTTCCATTTAATGAAATAAATTTATTGATTATTATAATTACTTTTAAACTGTTATGAATAGTGTTAATATTTATATTTGGACAATATTTAAGTTCAAGCAACTAACTAGATTTGGTCCATTTATAGACTTTTTACTCATTTTATTAGTGAAAAGACCAATAAAAGTGATTGATTGTGGTAGGTCCATTTATATACCTCATGGTTCAAATCGGTGGGAAGATGTTAAAGAGAGTCTACTATGCATTGAATTACTCTATATGCCAGCTGTTGAGCATTCAGCAATCAGTGATAGTCTCTTACTGTTAAATAGTTCTTATTTATAAAAGGAAAGATTCTTGAGTTTTTCTATTTTAATTTTGAGAAGTCAGTATATAATTCTTTTTATTTTTATTTTTAAGTTAACAGTTCCTAGTAATCAGTTTTGTACTTTACTTAGTGTCTTAATCCATTTGACTTATTATGACAGTACTTTAGAGTGGGTAGTTCTTGAGGAACAGAAATTTACTGCTCACAGTTCTGGAAGCTGGGAAATTCAAGATCAAGGCACCAGCAAGTTCATTGTTTGATGAGGGCTTGTTTCTTTTAATGGCACCCTCTGTGTATTGTTATATTGTGGAAGAGCAAAGTAGCTCCCTTTAACATATTTTAAAAGTACACTAATCCCTCATGACTTTGTCAGTTTCTAAGCACCCCATCTCTTAACATTTGCATTGGTTTCTAGGGAAACTTAAAATTTTTTTCTTCTGAAGGTTCAGTAATTTGAGTCTTCTGAAACAAACAGTAGGCAAATTAAAGAGAGAAAAGCATACAAGTTTATTGTATACAAGTGCTGTATAACGCAGGAATCCCCAACACCTGGGCCAAAGAGGGGGTGGTGAAGCTCCATCTCTTTATTTATTGTTAATCTCAATTGCTTGCATTACCACCTGAGCTCTACTGGTTGTTAGATCAGTGGTGGCATTAGATTTTCTTAAGAGCAGAAGTCCTACTATTTATTCATGGGAGTAATACAGCTTGTTTGTGTCTTATGAGAATCTAATGCCAGAGAATCTGAGGTGGAGTTGAGGCAGTGATGCTAGTTCTGGAAAGCATAATTATTAAGTTTCACAAACATAACAACAATGAAAATTAAACTGTCTGGAAAAATTGTCTTCCATCAAATAAGTCCAGAAAGGTTGGCGACCAGTGATACAAAGTATGGAATTTAAATGAAGGGCCAGATGGTTCCCTTTTCATAGGGAAAGGTGAGATGGATAGCTATCAGCAATTGTATGGTCTGGGGATCTGGCTCAGTGGTATAAGTGCCTGCCTGACAAGTGCAAGGTTATGAGTTCGATCCCCTGTACAAAAAGCAAAAACAAAAACAAAAAACACTACCAGCAATCATAGAAGGGTAGTAAATGATATTTTAGGAGGAGAGAATGAGGCATAGACAAGAGTCTGGGACAAAAGTTCTACTGGGATGTAGATGTAGTGTCTGATTTTTTAGGCTGTTTGTCAGATGAATTTATTCCTTCTTGGTTAATGAAATTTTAGTTAGAATATTTGAAAGTAGTTCTTCTTTGATAGAACTAGTCTTTAGATAGATAAAGGAACTTTAGAGAAAGCCCTTGCCTGTGTTTGCTGCTTTGTTTTTTAATAGACGAGAAAGAATTTATTCAAGACTTTTGCAGTAAGGGAGAGAGATTGAATTCAACCCAAATACAGAATGTCAGTGGGAACTTAATGTGTGGAAAATTACTGAGGAACTTGGCTAGGTGTGTGGGCAAGAGGATTCTTGCTCACCTGGCTAAACTAACTCAGCCTTTTCTGTGGAGTTGGCTAAAGCAGTACTATGTTCATCTATAAGTTTTCCATCTTGAAAGTCTTCCCCTTCCCTAGTCTTCTGCCTAGTGAGAACAGGCTTTTGTTGGGCTTGCTTTTGTCCATGGCTTCTGTGGCACCCAGTCTGGGACAGAACTAGACATAGAGAAACTGGAGCTCAGCTCTGTGATTCTTTAGGTCCCACAGTCCCTCGCCAGTCTCTTTTCCTCTGTCCACCTTTCAGTCTTCTCATATTGGTAGTATATATAGGATCCAGAGTTTTGTTGTACCTGCTAGATGTCTGAAACACTGAGTTTGTGTTCTCTGAAGTTGAGGAGTGAAATCTAGGAGCCATGGAGGTTAAGAATAGGAAGAATTTATTGAGAGAAAGAAAGCTTTTGTCTAAGAAGAACAGAAGGGGACCCAGAAAGTGGGTTGCCTGAAAGTGGTATATTTTGATGTGTTTTTTTCTGAGGCCCAAAAGTTGGAATGCTAGTTTTGGTGCTGCACTTACATTCAGACTATAGTACCTCCTTGTCACATATTAATATTATTTTTGCCTTTTTATTCCTAGCAATGTCTCAGGCTGTGCAGACAAATGGAACTCAGCCATTAAGCAAAACATGGGAACTGAGCTTATACGAATTACAACGAACACCTCAGGTAATATAGATTAAAATAACCTGGGAAATGTGAAATATATGTAAATTGATATACAATTTTAGAAAATGATAACTTAAAATAATAGTCATATAAAACAAGCAGTGTGAGTCATGATTAGGTTTGTTTAAGTGACTCTATACTTTCTTTCAACAACAAAAAAATTTGTATTCCATACAAATGTCTCTGTTAGGCACTAGAAGAGGAACAGTGGTGAATAAAAACAAATGTGACTTTATTCTATGGAGTATACAGACATCAAGTAAATATCCATAAAATCACACATGTTGAATTGTTCTGTAATAAGTAGTAATGGGGCAACTAGAGAAGACTGTTTTGAGGAAGATGCCATAAACTGGATGAGAAATTTGAAGGCAAATATGCTTAAAACTGGGCTCATTCTAAGCTTGAGATACCAAGCTTAAAAGAGCAAGCAGGCAGAGTTGCTGGAGTCTGGGCTAACCATAAAATTTTACGTGTTGGCATATCTTAAGCAGTAGGAATGAATATGATCACTAGAGAACTGGAACAGAACCCCAAACTTCATTTAGAAGTGCTTCAACATTTAGAAATTAGATAATGGACCGAGTAAATGAAACCAGTGAAGGCAACTAAGAAGAACATCCAGAGACAAAGAAAAACAGGAGATTAGGGTGGGGGGGGGGTGCAGGGGGAAAGGCATTCAGAATCTAAATAAAGTGTTTCAGGAAGGAGGCTAGAATTAAATTGTTCAAAAGTGCTGATAAGCTGAAATAAAATAAAGGTTAGAAAAGTGTTTTAGAGTTGGCATTTATACTTGGTTACCTTCATAATGAGAGCAAATTTACTTGAGTAGATTGTATGAGGTTAAAAATTGGAGTCATAATGCATTTTCATCAATGGTTCATATTTTGAACCAAGAACATAATAATTGTATGTACTGGAGAGAAGTAAAAAAAGAATATAGGGGATTCTTCAGAGACGTTTGACTGCACAGGGGAGCAGAGAAATGGAGCAAAATCCTGGAGGGAAATACAGAATGAAGAAGCTCCTAGTTCTGTGTATGGTGCCCCATTTCCCCCATTCCTTGCACATTTCAGTGTGTAGTAACCTTATCGAGATACTGATATCTTAGACTGATAATAGAGAAGGAAAGATGGCTAAAACCTGAGAGCAAGTAAAATCAAAAGATAGACTTCTTCAGTAAGAAACAAAGAAATGTACCTTTGATAGGAAAAGGTATATTTTCTCCTTGAAATAAATAGAAAACTATTTCGTAGATTTGCTATAAAGAGGAAATGAAGATATTATTAGTGAAATACAGTATGAGGTAGAGTAATCTGTGGCAGGTTTGCAAAAACATTTGCAGAGAAAAAGGTGTAAGATAAGGTAGAGGAAGGAAAAGTGAATTTGTTATATTAACCAATCGCTGAGCAGTGTTTTAATACCCATTTGAGGCTGGCGGAATATTTGGTGATGCCAGTCTGGTTTCCCTTTTCCCGCAGAATACTACACAATTATAGAAACACAAACCTGAAAACATAGGTGATTGGTTTACCCAGGGTTGAATTTTGTTAGAAATCCAAGTGGGTTATCAGTCACTGAATGAGAGATTTCTTCACCTATAAAATAGATATTATAATTCCTGAATCATACATTTGCATCTTAGAATTTTGAATGTTCCCAACACAAAGAAAAGGTAAATGACTTGTGATAGATGTAAAAGCTACCGATTATTACATATTATATACATTTATTAAAATGTCATGTACCCCCATAAATATTAGAGTTACTACGTGGCAGTCAGAAACAGAATTCTATTTTAAACAGCTAAAAGGAAAAAAGTAAGCTTGTCCAAATAAAATAAAAATACAGAGAATGCTTTTTTGTGAAGTAAAAAATACAACAGGCACTTCATGATAGTGTTGGTTACTGTAAATGTGAATATATTTTACTTGAGCTCTCTATGGGCAGTGTCTAATTTCTGTGTCTTTTCTGGTAGAATAATCGATCTTTTACTATGTTAAAGAAAACACAAATGTGATGGAGAGCCAATAGAAACAGAAAATATAGGTAGCATATTGTGTTTTTTTTGTTTTTAAATAGGTACTGGGGTTCGAACTCATGACCGCAAGCTTGCAAGGCAGGCACTTATGCCGCTGAGCTAAATCCCCAGCCCCATAGGTAGCATATTGGAAATCCCTTACTTTTACCTATACCCCTTTTTAATGTACTAGCACTACAACTCTCCTTAGTCCATGGGAGCCATTATCAGAGGTTTTGGAGTTAATGATCTTTGTTCTCAGTGCCACATGTGTGGAGGGGTGTGACCTGGTGGTGGTAAAACAAGTAGGGCTCCCTGGCAACAGAAGGAAATGGTCCTGGACTTCTGCATTGGAACTCCAGAAACATTTGTACAGAGAAATATTTTTAGGGACACTCAGATACATAGTAATACATGTTATACCTCAGATGAGCTATCTTTAAATCTGTTTGTGGGTTAACCTAAGAACATAACCACTTCTTATAAAATAGCTTTGTGAAACAAGACTTTATGAGGTTCAAAAGTGATGTTAAAGTGAATTTCTGTTAATCAGTTAGAAAGTACTTTTCTAGTATCCTAAAATATTATAATGGGCGGCATAAGACATAATTTGTCAAAGTGGTGTAATGTTTGAAGATGGAAGAATTCTTACGGTTCACTTAATCCAAACTATCATTTTCAGATAAAAGAACAGTGGTAATATAGAGCCACAAAGCTAATTAATATTACTAAAATTACCAAGGCACATGGTTCCGAATTCTGTGTTTTTTTTTTAAATACCAGAATAATGTCCCACTTACCTTTTACTACATTAATGTTATCTTTACTTTTAAAATAAGAATTACATAATGTATTGGTGATGGGGTTACAAGGAATTAAAAGATTACAACTAAAACAAGTTTGTCTATGAGTTGACAAGAGTGATAGCTGGGTAATGGCATATGTTCATTTTTACCATGTTTTCAATGATTTTACATATTTGAATTTGCGTAATAAAAAATATGTAGCATTTAGTTTAAAGTGACTCTTACACTTTTATAGGAGGCAATAACAGATGGCTTGGAAATTGTGGTTTCACCTAGAAGTCTACACAGTGAATTAATGTGCCCAATTTGTTTGGATATGTTGAAGAACACTATGACTACAAAGGAGTGTTTGCACCGTTTTTGTGCAGATTGTATTATCACAGCCCTAAGAAGTGGGTATGTTGAAATGAAATTATACTAGTTATTTACATTGTAGCATGACTGTTAGGTAGCTCTCTGGAGTTTGAAGTATGTAAAATAACATTCTTAAGAAAGTATTATTTCAGTAAGAAAATTGATAGCATATAAATAGTTTTTCCATGTATGGTGTGGATATCAGAAAGGGGAAGTTTAAATTTAAGAAAGAAGAGATTTTTGTTTCTAAAATGGTTGTGTATCAATTATCACTGAGAAGTATCTATAAAGTTTTCTGTTTTTGGCAGTGGTAATATCTGAGGTTGGCAAAATCTTTCAGGTAAAATTATCAGAGATTTAAGGAGATTCAGGTTAATTATTTAAAATTTCTGTGACTTCAGAAAGGTATTTCAGTAAAGATACTAACTATGTAGAAGTTGGATAATTTTGTTTTTAGCCCAAAGATACTGGCATCATTTACATTTTCTTTCCCTCTCTTTTCATTTAGCAACAAAGAATGCCCTACTTGTCGGAAAAAATTAGTTTCCAAAAGATCACTAAGGCCAGACCCAAACTTTGATGCACTCATCAGCAAAATTTATCCAAGTCGTGATGAGTATGAAGCTCATCAAGAGAGAGTATTAGCCAGAATCAACAAGCACAATAATCAGCAGGCACTCAGTCATAGCATTGAAGAAGGTCTGAAGATACAGGCCATGAACAGGTATTTGGGAAAGAGGGTGAGAGAGGGTAGTCAGTTTTTGGAATACTTCATTACATATTGAATTTATTTTTTGAAAAATGTAGAGTACGTTAACAAACAGCAGTTCCACATGATTACTTTTTCATACAAGTATAATATGCTTCTAGGCATGATAGGGTATTTGATTTAAAATACCAGGATTCTCCCCGTCATCCTATTTTCTCCTCTTCCCTTTAGAACAAAACTTGAAAGGGAGGGTTGCCATGTTTATTTTTCTGTTTTTTTATGTTGAGTGTCTTCCAGTTAGCCCTTCATCCTCACGGTCCTCCATTATATTGCCATTGTGAAAATTATCATTGACCGTTACATTTTTCAATCTAATAGCCGATACTCAGACTTCATCTTATTGAGCAATATTTGACACTATTCATTTGTTTCCTCCTTTAATAGTTTTCTTAACCTGGTTTTTGGGAGACCATTTTTAGGTTCCTTTTCTGTGTTACCAACTGTTCTTTCCAAATTTCCATTGTTCCATTTATTCCATTCTCCTGACTCTTCAAAGTAGAATGTCCTAAGGGTTAGTCCTTTTCTAAATATGAAGTCTGTCTCCAGATAACTTCATCCAGGTTCCTGGCTTTACTATCATCTGCTGTACTCATGATTCCCAAATACATATATCTAGCCTGAACTGCTCTGAATTTTAGATTTCATCTTCCCTTAGATAGCTAATAAGCATCTCAAAATAACTGAACTTTGATTCTTATTCTTTGCTTCTCTTCATTCTTGGTCATTTTAGTTGATGGCAGCTCTGTTATTCATTTGCTTTAGCCATAAACTTTGAAATCACCCTTAGGTAAGTATTCAGTGAGCAGAAATTTTTTTATTTTCTCTATGGTATACCCATATTGTTACAAGCCAGCATCATCTTTCATTTGAAATATTAAAATAGCCTTCCAACTTGTTTTTCTACCTTCCATGCTATTTTCACCTATTTTTAACACAGCAGCCACAGTGATTCTTTTAAATTGAAAGTCAAATCATGGTTCTCCTTTCCTTCGAGTCTTCTAGTATTCTTTCACATTAGGTTAAAAAACACAAAACCTTGTCCCAAGGTGTGGTGGTACATGTCTGTAATCCCAGCACTCAGGAGACTGAGGCAGGAGGATTGCTCTGAGTTCAAGGCCAGCCTGACATACACAGCAAGATCCTGTTTCAACACCCCCACCTTAAGCCCATAAAACCTTAATGATGGTTTCTAAGACCCAGCAAAATCTGGGCATTTGGTTTACTCCATTTTTTTTTCCTGATTTATTCAGGGTTAGTAATGATCATTATTTTCCACAGCAGGAGATGCCAGTAAAAAGCCTCATTTCAGCTAATGGTTGGTATTTTGGCTGAATATCAGAATTACTTGGAAAACTTTCAAGCCTCAGGGCTTCAGTTATTACTCAAGACCAAGTAATTGGGGCCTAGGTACACTGTTTTTAAAGAAGGTTAAGTGATCCTGATGTGTAACCAAGAAAAAAAAAATCCCTAGCTTACAGGCTAAAAGATATGTTCCATTTTTAACTATGTTAGCCTGAGCTACCACTATGTTTTTATAAAAAAGATTTTATACACACACACATATATTCATTCTCCTTCCTTTTCTTCCTTTACCTATCACAGTTTGCCTTTTCTTTTGAACAATTTCTTCCCGGTTCATAGTATCTGTTGAACATTTTGGATCCTATTTACTTGTTCAGTTTCTCACACTAATGAGACAATATGATGCTTATACATATTGGTCTGATTAATTTCATTTACGAGTAAGGTCTCAAGTTGCATCCATTTACCTATAAAAGTCTCCAATTTATCCTTCTTTATGATAAAAAACATACAGAAAATTGGAATGGATGGTCTTTACCCCAGACTTATAAAAGCCATCTATGACAGACCAACAGCAGCTATCATACTAAATGATAAAAAACTGAAAGCTTTCATTCTAAAATCAGGAACAAGATAAGGATGCCCATTATCACCACTCCTATTCAATATAGTTCTGGAAACATCCAGAGCAATTAGACAAGGAAAAAAAAAGAAAGATGGGAAAGGAAAAAGTTAAAGTATCCTGATTTGCAGATGACAGCTTTATTAAAGCTTCCTAGCTGGGCATGGTGGTGCATGCCTGTAATCTCAGCACTCAGGAGGCTGAGGCAGGAGTGAGACCAGCCTGGGCTACAAAGTGAATTCAGGCCAGCCTGAGCTGTATAGTGAGACCCTGTCTCAAAAAGACCAAACAAACAAACAAACAAAAAACAAAACAAAACAAAAAAAAAAAACCCTTCCTTTTCTTTTTCTTTTTTGGTACTAGGAATCGAACCTAGGACCTTGTGCTTGCCAGGCAGGTGCTGTGCCACTGAGCTATATACCTGGCCCACTTTACTGTTCTTTAAACTAACCAAGTATGTTTGCGCCAGGGCCTTTGTATTTTTACTCTTTCGGATATTCTTCCTTATAATCCACATAAAATTTTCCCTCACTTTTTTCAAGTGTCTGCTAAGTTCCCATCCATCCTAGGACTGCATACTTCCTTACTTGCTCTAATTTTTTTCCATAGCACTTGTTCTCTTTTTGTTGTCGTTGTTGTTATCTTTTTTACTATGCAGTTCAGGCTGGCCTTGAACTCACTTTGTAGCCTAGGCTGGCTTTGAACTCAAAACAGGCCTCCTGCCTCAGCCTCTGGAGTGCTGGGATACAAGCGTGCGCCACAATGCCTCGCTAATAACACTAAAATATGTCTTAATAGGATCGAGACTATCAGTCTCATTGACTTCATTTCCAGCACTGAGAACCATGTTTGGTTTAAAGTAAGTGTTCAGTAAATAATTTTGAATATGTGAATAAATTTAAAGTTCTTTATGTGGAATTAAAATTATGCTTAGTGGATAGTGGTCTAGGTCTGTTTTCTGTTGCAGTATTTATGTTGGATGCTGCACATCTTTCAGATTTTACTTGTAGCTTTTCAAATATTTTTATAAAATTACATGTTCTTTTTTTTTTGGTACTGGGGATCGAACTCACAACCTTGCGCTTGCCAGGCAGGCGCTTACACCACTGAGCTAAATCCCTGGCCCAAGTTACATGTTCTTACATGTTCATTTCAAGGCTAAATATTCATATTCTGATTGCATCATTCTGCTTTATTCACTCAAGATAATTGGTGTTATTCTTAAAATGGCACCAATCAAAACAGTGTGTACTGTTATAGATGTAATTTGATAAACATAGGATATAATAGACTTTGCTTTTATCTGAATATTATTTAAATGTTGCTTTTAATTACATTAATTTAGCTATCACTTCAGTCCTGTTTTGGAAAGAGTTATGGAGTAAAAATAAATACAGTAAGTCTTAGGGAACTTGTAGATTATTTCAATTTGTAGTCAACTAAAGCAACTTTTACAGTTAGGGATTTAGCTCAATGGCATAAGTGCCTGCCTGGCAAGCTGGAGGTCATGAGTTCAATCCCTAGTACCAAAAAAAACCCCCCACAAAAACCCTCAACTTTTTAAAAAAAGTCACTTGTTGTGGGTTTTAGAACATGTTTAGTATCATTCGTATGCTGTGATTATTGAGAGGTTTTTTGCATGTGTGTGGTTATTTCATTATTTGGCTTTATGCATTTAAAAAAAACTGTGGTTAAGTGGTTGCTTCCCCAGTACATGTACTAAAATTGTGGTTAAAAATGTGTGACATAAAGTTTGCCATTTTAAAAACCATTTTTAAGTATGGAATTCACTTGCGTTAAGTTTATTCACATTGTTGTGCTACAAATCTCCAGGACTTTTTTTATATAATAAAAAACTAAAATTACCCATTAATCAGTTAGTCTGAATTTCTTCCTCTCCTCAGCTTCTGGTTATCATTTTACTTTCTCTTTCTATGAGTTAATAACTCTTACAGGTGGTAGCAGTGTTTGTCTTTTTGTGATTGGCTTATTTTCCTTAGCATAATGTCCTCAACATACTCATTAATATGGTGGCCTAGATGGGGTTTTTCTTCTTTTTGAAGGCTAAATAACGTTCTGGTATATGTATTTGTATCTTTTTGAATCAGAGTTTTGCTAATTAACATTTAGGTCGTCCCCTCTTTTAAGATTTGAAATTATCCATAGGTTTCATAACAATTTTTTTATTATTATTATTTTAAGTAAGAATTCTTTCTTTTAATTGATGTTGTGTTTGTGATACATAGTAGTTACATTTGTTTGGGGGATATTGGTACATATAGTTAGGGGAACAGAGTATCTATGGTTGATCCCTTAGTACCTTTTTCCTCCTCCATCCCTTTTCCCCTTTTCCATCTCCAAAGGTACCTCCTTGTTTCCTACCCTCTCCTTTATTTTATTCTTTAATTAATGTATAAACCATAGAACCATTATTTCTTGTTCATCTTTTCTAACCAGTGGGCCATTACTATTTGTTTGTTCTGGCAATAAGCATAATAAAGACACTATTCTTAGAAAGGCCTGTCTTTTATTCATTCTTTTCATCATGTGTTTTTTTTTTTTTTAAAGTGAGACACTTGTGTTAAAGTAGGAAGATTATTTAAATTTGTACCTCAGTTTCTTTGGTTTTCTCAACTACAAAATGATGGTAATGTTACTTTCTTGATAGATTGTTGAAAAATAAATGAGATGTATACAAAGTGCCTTGCCTACTAATTGATTAGTGAGTTAAATCTATTACTATATTGGTTGAATTGCATTGGCAGACTTTGTAAGAAGTCAAAAGGAATAGAATGTTTACTGTCCTTTAAATTTTGTTTGTTTATAAGAATATTTTGATTTATATCTTTAAGTATTTGTGTGTGGTGAGATTTTTACAAACCTCGATTTCAGGGACATATAAGGAACAATGATATTATGCAGGTCACCCCCCCCCCAAACATTATCCCCCAAACAATGATATTACGCAGTTTCATTTATCAAGATTTATTTAGAATTTGAATTCAGTAGCAGAAATGCTTCCAATGTGATGCTTTGACTAAATCTAAATTTTGTGTATTCTTTCTACCACATCCCCTTTTACTAGATTACAGCGGGGCAAGAAACAACAGATTGAAAATGGTAGTGGAGCAGAAGATAATGGTGACAGTTCACACTGTAGTAATGCATCTACACATAGCAATCAGGAAGCAGGCCCTAGTAACAAACGGACCAAAACATCTGATGATTCTGGGCTTGAACTTGATAATAACAATGCAACAGTAGCGATTGATCCAGTAATGGATGGTGCTAGTGAAATTGAGTTAGTATTCAGGCCTCATCCCACACTTATGGAAAAAGATGATAGTGCACAGACAAGGTAAGTATGTGGGTTAATTTTAGATTATCTGAATTCAGATTGTTTAATTTGTAGTTAAAAGGCAATGTTGTGTAAAAAGTAGAAAAACCAGTATTTTATCCTACAGCCAATGGTTGTTCTATACTTCCAGAGTTGAACATCTGACAGTTAGGGTGAAAAAAAGACTACCTTCATTTCTTAACAGTGATACCAGGATGCTAGCAGGCTTTAAAACTTACGTTGGTAAAAGTGACTTTGCCACTGTATTTCCAGCACACTGCCTGTCATTGAGTGAAGATAAATATCAAATAGGTATTGAATGAATGGCTGAATGGTATATATGATTGTTAAGAAAACAGCAAATTTAATCCTTATATACTCGTTTTTATTTAAATTTCCTAGATAATAAGCAATTTCTTTCACATTACTATTTTCTTGGTGCTATAGCCAGCAGATCTGATCATTAGTGTAAAGGGTGTTGCTCTGTTTTTTCTTTCAGCACTTTGTGTATTTCTGTTTGATTTTTTTTTTTTTATCACTTTGTATCATGTTTTACATAAGGTAAGGGAGTTTTAATGACCTGGCAAGATAATAAGGGTATAAGTTCTCTTCTGTGCTTTTCTATAATTTTAGATTACAGAGAAACAAATTTCTATTATTTTGTTAACAATTGAGGCATTAACATTTTACTTAGCTTTAGAAATATAATAGTTCTAGAACTTAGGTGTATTTTTAATTTAATGTAATTCTATACATTAAGTTTTTTAATTTATGATCTTCCAGATACATAAAGACTTCAGGTAATGCCACTGTTGATCACTTATCAAAGTATCTGGCTGTAAGGTTAGCTTTAGAAGAACTGCGAAGCAAAGGAGAATCAAACCAGATGAACCTCGATACAGCCAGTGAGAAGCAGTATACCATTTATATAGCAACAGCCAGTGGCCAGTTCACTGTGAGTATTTAAAATAAAAGACTGTTGAAACTTGGAGCACATTGACCAGTTCTGATTGGCAGGTGGTGGGGAAGGCCTACCAAAACTGCGAAACCACAAGGACCTGAGAGAAAAAAAATCACAACAAAGTAGTTGACTTTTTGATACCCTTTGTTTCTTGTGCTATGAACAAATGTGACAGGTATTCCTAAGATTTAAAAATTTAAAACATTCTGTGGAGTTCTTTTTGTTCTGTCTATTTATAATGTTTCACACAATTCTCATATTTTTTTTTCTTTTTTGTTGTAGGTATTAAATGGCTCTTTTTCACTGGAATTGGTCAGTGAGAAATACTGGAAAGTGAACAAGCCTATGGAACTTTATTACGCCCCCACCAAGGAACACAAATGAGATTTAAAAAACCAATTCTGGACTGAACTTTTTTTTTATAGCCTAATTCTTGAATATTAAAGATATACCGTCTTTCCTTTCATGGACAGATTTTACCGTCTTTCCTTTCATGGACAGATTTTGGATATGTTGTTCAGTTTCCCTTCTGAGCCAGACTCGTTTACACTATTAGAATTACTTTCCCTTAATTTAAGATGTACTTTTTGGAAGTGACTGCAATTATTCAATACTTTTTCTTTCCTTTAAAAAATGTATCTAAGTTGTATGCTTTCACAACATATAGTTCCATTTGGAGCACCCTTTGACCCAGGAATTTTTCGTAGTTATATATTCTTAAGTAAAGATTCAGTTGGCTATCATTTTTCTTCTCCATGTTTTGTAGACCTATGGAATGTTAAATACAGTAATATGTATTGTATGTATCCCACCTTTTGTTTCCTTTTGAAGTCTTGTATATTTATAGTTTTCTATATAAACTGTAGTATCTTCTGGAAGACCAAGGCTCAAATTTACTGTGCTTAGAAACAATTCTCATAGGATTATAATTTTCATGGGATTTTCTTCCATAATATCTCACTTAAAAGGAGGTTCTTTATGAACTTGGTGTCATTGTCATTCAGTGTTTTTTTTTTTCCCATTTTTTTCCCCTGTAAGTTTAGAATTTCTAGACATAAGGAAGAGAATCAACAAAATCTTAAGTTCTATGAGAATGTGGTTCATTAACAGATTTTAGTGAAGAAAGAATTGGTAGTAATGTGTAGTCCTCAATTGTATATTTAAGAGTTATTTTTTTTTGTATTCTGTTGTCATCGTTTCCTCTATTATATGTGTTTGATGTTGTTTTCCTATTAAAATATCAGAGATATGGAGATATTTTGCACTTTAGCCTTGATGAAAAGTACAAGATATGTTCAAAGCTTTCCTAATTCATTCTTACTGGTAGTAGATAAGTTTCAAAAATTAACACGGCACATACAACTAACAATGGGGAAACAGTTTGCTTGTTTGAAAAGTGTGCTTAGCATTTAGAGTTTCCATTATTAATTTATAAATTTGATGCTCTGCTGATTTCTTCTCTGTAGAAGCAAGTTAATGGAGTTTGAACCATGGTTGGATATGTAGTGAAAGATAATTCTGTAGAAAAATGTCAGCCAATAGGATAAAGTCATTCTATGCTTAGTTTTATATTGAGGGACAGTGTTGAATTTTTGGAAACCAGAAGGTTTATGCTGACAAGTCAGAAATAAGTTGGACTTGTGTGTTATTTTTCATCTCTGTTGTGATTATAGGTATGTCTCCAAGTTTATATTACCTATTTACACAAACATGTGTGCATTGAGAAATTGACCCCAAAGGGTTTCGATGGAGGGAGTTAGACTTCCCATATCATTGTAACTAAAGTCTGTCTATTCATTGTAAATGTTATCTGTCACTTTTGACAGATTGGGGCCAGCTTGATGTTTTAAATCTTAAAGTTAAGTATGAAAACTTAAAAGGTTTCAGTTCTTCTTTTTACCATTTTATTGAAAATATTTGAAATCTGTTTTTACAGGTTTTTCTCTTTTTTTGTTTTGGTAATTTGTCCCATGAACTTTGAAAACTACCAAAAATTAGAGTACTTTTATATTCAATTCTTTTCTGGTGTAATGTTAAACTGCATAGATTATTAATGCATGTCCATTGAATATAACCCTGGTTTTGTGGTAAAACTGTTTAGATTTTATTGGTGAAATTAGATTAGTGGTTGCATTAAATAACTAAATTCCCATTGTGGTTATTAATTGAAATTTTGTCTTTAAGCAGAAAGTTATTTGTGAATATAAACTTTGTGCTTAGAGAATGTATGTGTTTTTATCTGTCAGTATGGGAGGACATAAACTGTTTACATTATTAGTGAAGTCATTGGATGTGTAATCCTTCGCAAAGTATAATTATAGGTATTTGATAGTGCATTGAGTGTGTGTGTGTGTGTGTGTGTGTGTGTGTGTGTGTGTGTTTGGTTTGAGACAAGAGGAGGAGAAATACGTTGGCCATCACTAATCTGGTTCATCAGTTGTGATAAATGCCCTAGGTGAGAAAAGCGATCTTTTAAATGTCCATTTTAAAATTTGTTCTGGTAACTATACATAACCAAATTTACCTCTTTTTTTTTTTTTTTTTGAGCTAGGTCATAGGTCTCCCCCAGGCCTAAACCAGGCTCAAGCAATGCTCCTGCATATAGTATTTTTCCGAATACCGTAGTTTGGACTATTAAGTGCCCTCCTTTATCCGTTTTAAATTGGGTTGCTTTGTTATTGAAATAGAGGAGTTCTTTATTCTAGGTATTAGTCTGTATTAAGTATATGTGTGCACTTGATAAGCATCCTTGATGTGTAGAATATTTTAATTTTGATGAAGTATAGCATATACTTTCGTTGGTTGTGCTTTTGGTGTCATATTGAAGCAAACCTCTGAGTTCATACTATTTCCTGTTCTAAGAGTTTTAGAGTTTTAGCTTTTAGGGCCTTTGATTCATTTTTGAGTTTTGTGTATGGTTCACACACAAGTGAACCACACACAAAAAAGGTTCAACTTTTTTTCATTTGCATGTGCATTTCCAGTTTTCTCAGAGGTAGTCTTTTCTTCCATGAATAGTGTCTTAATTTTCTCATTGCTGAGACAAAATACCCCAAAGTTAAAGGAGGAAAGGTTTATTATAGCTTACATTTGTAGAGGTTTCAGTTCATAGTTGGCTGGTTTCTAGGCAGGGGAGCTTAGTAGAGAAGAAATAGCTTATGGCAAGCAGAAGGCAGCAAGTGGCGACCAGTGACAGCAGCCTTCTGTCCAGGCTACATGCCCTTAGAGTGGGTAGCATTCACACCCAGTGTGGGCTTTCCCATTATCCACACCCAGAACTATCAGTGGGTTGATTTAGTAATCACCCACCCGTGATCCCAGCATCACATACTCAGTCCCATCATGACACATTCTAGATCCAGCTACCTCTGAAAAACCCTAGCTTTGACCACATAAGGCTTTGGTGAGACATCTAAACACAAGCTGTAATAAATGATGTTAGTGCTTTGCTTGGAACCAGTTTACCCTATATATGAGAGTTTATCTTTGAGCTTTGTATTCCAATGGTCTGTGTATTCTTAGGTCAGTGTTACACTGTTTTGATTACTATAGCTTTGTAGTAAGTTTTACATTGTCTCTTTGTGCTGCTGGGGATTGAACCCAGCACTGGGGCACTTTACTGAGCAACAATCCCCAGTCCTTTTTAATTTTTTTGTATTTTTAGACAGGATCTCACTGAGTTTCTCAGGCTAGTCTTAAACTTGGGATCCTCCTGCTTCAGCCTCTTGAGTAGCTGGGATTATAGGGCTGTACCACCACACCTGCTACATTATCATTAAGCTTATGATAGGAGTGTATTTGAGAAAGTTAAGGTTCAAGTTGCTGACTTGGATGAAGTAAGAATGCTAGGTGAGAAAAGTGATCTTTTAAATGTCCATTTTATTTCTACTTGGAAATAATTTCTTTCTACAGTTGCACTTTGTTTTACAGTTTTGAGAAAGATGGCTACATTTGCGTTTGTGTAGGGAAGATGGCTGTGGTTGTACTTGTTACCCAAGGTATAGTTTGTGAATGTCAGCAAAGTTGTGCTAAATGCTTTTGTTTATGAATCTAATTGTTTCTAAACTGAAGTGTAAGTGAACCAAAGTATTACTGTTAGTAAAGCATAAGAAAGGAGCCAGGTGTGGTGGTGCACACCTGTAATGCCAGCACTCAGGAGGCTTAAGGCAGGAGGATTACATGAGTTTGAGGGCAGCCCTAACTATATAGCAATAACCTGTCACAAACACCCCCCCCAAAAAAAAAAGCATAAGAAAGGAATATTAGTGTGCTATCGTAACTATAAAAGTAACGACCTTAAGAGCTTTTGTGGATTTTTCAGGTAAGAACCTCTGAAAAACCCACTATTCTGTCATAGCAATAGGAACATCATTTAAAAAATCAGCTTTTTGAGCAGTCTAGAATTAACCAAAGGCATCTAACAATTAAATGTAGCAGTTTCATAGTATTTAGCTTGCCCTGTCCCATTTTCTGTAGCTCCATGGTAACCTTGATTGCTATGAAAACTGGCAGCCAGCTATTGGAGGGGACTTGACACTCCGCTGCAAGAACAAGTTTGGAGTTCCTACCCCAAAAAACTTACCTCGACTGGGTATGGTGGCACATGCCTGTAATCCCAGCACTTGGAAGGCTGAGGCAGGATTACTGTGAGTTCAAGGCCAGCCTGAACTGCATAGTGAAACCCTGTCTCAAAAAGACAAAGCAAAAAAAAAAAAAAACAAAAACACTTAGGCTATAAGAGTTGTCACTGTTTGGTACAGGTGGCATCTTAATTTTTGAAAAGATTTATTTTCAGAGCTTGTCTTTAGCCAGCTCACTTAGTGCAAATAGCTCAATCTCCAGCAGGTTTGTAAAAAAACAGTCTGACGTAATAGTTGCCTGAGGCAGTAGGGACTAGAAAGAGGCTGACCGAAAAAGTAGTGATGGACAAACTCCATCATATTTCTAGGAATCATGAATGCACTGGGCAGGGCTGCTCAGAAAAAGTCTTAAGAAAGCACTAGTCTGCCTTATGTCAGACCTTGAGGCTCTGTGAAGCAGAAAGTAAAGCGCAGGCACAGTTTAAACTTCTCGATGGGTTGTCAAAGGCATAATCTTCACATAGAACACGATGAAGAGTGCTGTTTGACACATTTTTTTTTTTAAATGATACTATTTATTGTTAATGTCATTTTTTTTTTTTATTGGTACCAGGGATTGAACTCACGACTGCCTGCTTGCAAGGCAGGCACTTATGCCGCTGAGCTAAATCCCCAGCCCCTGTTTGACACATTTAAAGAAACCTTTCCAAATAATAACTGTCTACTCAGCTAATAAAGCAAAGACTCCAGTGTTCACAGCAAAGAATGCGTATTGTAGAAAATTAGTCTAGGAAGGTCATTAAACAAACAGTAAATACAAATCTGGGCAAGTGAAGGGATTCTGATTTCCAGAGTTAGCACACAGTCTAGTTTTCAGCAAAACATTACAGAAAATACAAAGGAATGCAACTGTCTATGAGGTCCACATATTGGGCTTAATCAACAAAGTCAGCTTAATTAAAACAAACTTAAGCAACTAAGACTAAAGCTATTTTACCTACTAAAACTGTTAAGGGACTAAATATTAGGGAAGTCAACCAGAAAAAGAAATTAAGAGTTCAGTAACCAAAATTAAATATGGTGTAGAGCAGTGATGGTGAACCTTTTAGAGCTTTTGATGATAACAAATAGCCAGCTGTGGCCTACTTGCCATAGGTTTACCACTGGTCTAGAGGGCCTCAACAAGAGAGGTGCCCCCCCCCCCCATACAAGGATCAAGCCAGGCAGGTGCTTGTGCCACTTAACTAAATTCCCAGCCCTCAACAGGAGATTTGAACAGCTATAATTAATGATCCGACAATAGGCCAATTAAAAATAGACCACTATTAAGTGCACTGATTTGTAGAACACAAATTTCAAGAGAGGAAGAAAGTGTATTTGAAGGAATAATTCCCAGAAGCTCCAAAATAGGATGAAAAATACCAGTTGCACATCCAGAAATGCTCAAAATATATAGTAAGCTCAAATAGATCCACCAAACCATCTCTGGGAAGCTGCAAGAGAAAAGTAGTTCATTGAAAACAAGGGATTTTCAGTAGTGCTTACTTCCCTGAGCCATTGAAAGTGTTGCAAGGAAGGTAGTCAACCAGGAATAAGTTGCCAGGCATGGTGCACACCTACAATTTCAGTGCTACAGGAAACCTAGCAGGGAGGGTGTACGGTCCAGTCCAGCCTAGGAAGTATAGCAAGATCCTGTGTCAAAAAGAGTTGTGCTACTGAAAGACCCTATAGTTCCCAACCACAAAAATAGAAAATGTTTAAGATAGCAGTATTTTGAGACAGAGTCATACCAAGTTTCTCAGAATGATCTTGAACTGCATGTTCCTACTGCAGCCTTCCAAGCAGCTGGGATTAAAGGCATAGACCACAGTTCGTAGTTTTGAGGACCAAGAAATCCAAGAGTACAGTGCCAGCTAGCTGTGTCCTCTTTCTGGCATGCAAACAGCTGTTCTCAAATGGAGAGCAAATGTGCTCTGTTCTGTCCAAAATAAATGAAAATACACAATATAATTATTATGTACTGCTAGGATGTACTAGCAAAATTTTTTAAAAGATGAATTTCATTATAGGAACACCCACACATAAGAATTCCATGAAACCTAATTATTTCCGAAAGGTTTCACTTAACATTATGAGGTGGTGGTGAGGTTCATTTTTTTTTTTTTTTTTTTTTTTTTTTTTTGTGGTGGTGGGCGGATGAAACATTCAGCCCATTCATTTTAATTTGTACCTTTTGATTTAAAAGAAAATTGTGTAGACTGCAGTTGTGTTGCTAAATAATGGTGATAAGTTCTGAGGGATGTACAGGTAATTTCATTGTTGTGAAAACAGAATTCACTTAAACACCCAGTTCTTCTAGTACATATCTAGGCTGGTATTCTCAATGAATAGGTCCTAGGCTATAAACCTATTCAGCATGTTAGTGTAATAATCCTTCTGACAATTTTAGCATTGGTATTTTTTATATCTAAAGAGTAAAAATAGTGTGAGGAATGGTAGTGCATGACTATGGTCCCATCTACCCTGGAAGCTGAGGCAGGAGGACTACTTGAGCCAGGAATTCAAAACCAGTGTGGACACAAAAACAAAAGATACAAAAGAGAAAATGTGTTACATTTGTCTAGGGCACTTGGCATGAGTGGAGTTTGCAGGACTGGAAGTTGGTGTTGGTCAGTGAGTGAGTGGCGGGTGAATGTAAAGACAGAGGATGTAGGCTGCAGACTCAGGCTACCCAAAATGTATTGAAAAATTATTTTTCAATAAGTAAACATTATTTAGCTTATTGTATACCTTTATATTATTTAAAACTTTGACTTGCAATAACAGCTTAAAACAAACTTTGAGCAGTTGAACAAAAATGTCTTTGCATCCTTATTCTGTGAGCTCTTTATTTTTTACTTTTTAGTTCCTTTTTTATTTTTTGTACCTGGAATCAAATTCAAGACTTTGTGTTTGTCAGGCAGGCGCTTGTGCTGCTGAGCTGTATCTCCAGCCCTATTTGTTACTTTTTTACAGTTTCTTTTTTGATGGTACTGGGGATCAAACCCAGGGCTTTGTGCATGCAAAGCAAGAATTCTACCACTGAGCCACATCCCCAGCCCTACTTTGTCTATATCTTTCTTTCTTTCTCTCTGTCTGTCTGTCTGTATTTATTTATTTATGAGAACAAGTCATATTGTGCAGTTCAGGCAAGCCTTGAGCTCACTTTGTAGTCTAAGCTGACCTCAAACTTGGAAGGATCTTCCTGCCTCAGCCTCCAGAATGCTGGATGTATGCCACTACACCTGGCTTTTACTTTTTATATGTTACAGAACAAACCCACAGAACCCTAAAATGCATTATCCTAGACTTACACAGGGTCAAGATCATTGGTATCACCATCACATCCACATTGTGACTCACTAGGTCTTCAGGGCAGTAATGCATGGAACTGTCCTCTACTGAGAGCATTACCTTCTGGGATACCTGTTGAAGGACCTGCTTGAGAGTCTTGGAAGGCTTCACTGTTCAGAAATACTAGTTGAGGGCTGGAGATCCAGCTCGGCGGCACAAACACTTGCCCAGCAAGCACCAGATCATGAGTTTGATTTCTCTAGGTCCACCTTTAGAAGTTTCATGATGACTTCATTCCCAGCCCTGCCCAAGTTTTGGATGTAGTTAGAGGTTAATCTTTTATGAATTGCACCAGTGTCGTCCATTGTAGCAATAGTCTGGGCAAAGGTCCTCAGATGGTAAACTTAAAAGCTACTATAACTTGGTCCAGTGGTTGGAGCAAAGAGGTGGTGTTTGGAGGAAGAGAAAACACCTTGTTAATGGAATAAAGATTACCAGGCGGAAGAGGATGTAACAGGAAGAAAGAAGGTCAACAATAAGAACCTTGAAACATGCTACTCCCTGGAACAGTACTACCTCTGGCATAGTCATTTAGGAAGGCAGCCTAGGACCTGAAACTAAAGCTACTACAAGGAAATGGAATAAGTATGACATAAAGCCTCAGAAGTACAAGTGCAAAAAGTAGACAAATGTGATTGTTTCAAATTAAAATGTTTCTGTGTAGCAAAGGAAAGGACAGAGAAAAGAACTGCAGAACATGAGAAAATATTTGTAAACCATATATCTGATAATCAACTATTCAAAATACATAGTTCATTAGCAACACCCAATTTAAAATGAGCAAAGAACCCAGGTGGACATTTTTCAAAAGATAACCAATGGTGTATGATAAAATGCTTAATATTAATCATGGAAATACAAACTAAAACACACATCTGTAGAATACGTTCCTAAAATGAGAAAAAGTGTGAGGATATGGAGAAGAGGATCTTTGTACACTACTATTGGGAAAGTAAATATAACCATTACACAAACCAGTATGGAGGTTTCTCAAGGAAGTGCCTTGTCACCTAGCAACCTCGTTTTCTGGCCTAAGTCCAGCTTTATTGAGCTATCAAAGAGCTGCATTAATTGTGTCATTTAGAGTAAAGAAATCAAACTGTAAGAATGAAGCAATATATTTAGCCATTGAAAGGAAATTATGTCACTTGTGACAATATGGAAAACTAGGAGAATATTAGGTCCTGCTTTGGAGCCAGCAACTATATAGTGACATCCCTATAGATGGATCTGAAATAAACCTTAGTTCCTCTAACTTGTGGGTGGTAGGAATTTTTTCAGCAACAAGAAAGACACTTAGTAAATTTTATTCCTTGGCCTACCTGCTCTAAAATTCTTTCAGTGCACTTAAGTTGTAAAACAAACCTAGGTTGAAGTTTGTAACTTTGGGATAGCTCATACAATTTACACACATTTTAAATGTAATTGACTTTTATCATCTCCAGTCAATAGTCCCAATATATAATTTTATATATAGTCAACCATGTACAGAATACCTGTGGAAATACTCTTTTGTATGCAAGATCTTAAAAAGAATGACTTATTTGTAGTACATGACTAAATTGGCTCAAATTATGAGCCAATTATGGTTTGAAACTTAATTCCTCAAGTCATGTGCTAATGGTATTTGGAGGTGATGATTTTTCAGAGGTGATTGGGTCACAGATCTGCTCTCATGAATGGATTCATCTATTAATGGGTTGGGGTAGTGGCTTTGTTGTGAGCCAGCTTTGGTACACCTGCTGTTTTGCCTTGTGATTGTTGCCTTCTATCATGAAGCAGTAGGAAGGGTCTTACCAAATGGTTGAGTAAATGCCACCCCTCAGAACCATGAAGTAAAAAAATTTTTTTGAGACAGGGTCCTTGTCTGTAGTGCAGGTGGGCCTTCAACTCATTTTTGAAAAGCTTTTTGGTATCTGTAGGCCAGGGATGGCAGTGGGGAATGCTTCAGTTGAAATGGGCTCCCTGATTAAATGGGCATTGCTAAGATTATTGTATCACACAAAGCAGAGTCATGCTTAGCAGTAAGGATATGTTCTGAGAAATGTTAGGTGATTTCATGTGAACATCACAGAATGTACGTACACAAACCTAGACAGTATTGGTCAATCACTTGATGCAGTCTCGGCACAACGAAGAAACAGTAAATGAGACATCTGAGTTGCTTTTTAAATGTGTATATGCTAAAATAATAAAGTATAGAACACTACACACATAACCCAGTAAGTCATTTATGATCATTGCTATACTTTTTTTTTGGTGCCAGGGATTGAATTCACTTGTTTTGGTACCAGGGATTGAATTCACAAGTTGCAAGTGTCACCTTGCACTTGTCAGGCAGGTACTTATGCCATCGAGCTAAATCCCCAGCCCTACTTTATGACTGGTAGCACAGTTTTTTTTTTTTTTAATACCATCATGTTGTGCTGTTACATGAGCTATTTTATCACTAGGTAATAGGAATTTTTCACCTCCATTATGTTATGGAATTACTATCACATATGTGGTCTGTTGTTGAAACATTACACTGCCAGTGTCCACAGTTCACCTAATTGTTAAGACTAGAAAAGTGGGAATGGTTACCATAATAGGCATCAGGACTCAGGATAATCAGCAGTCTAATGTAAGGTTTGGCTTGGTTAATTGATTAAATTATCTCTAGCATCAAAGTAAACCAACTCCATGATCCGTTTGTCTGACTTGTCTAAGAATCATTCATATTCCTGGATTCCTCTGAGATAGTATTCTGGCATAACAACACAAAATGTATCTTTCAGCTTGCTCCAAAGTAATCTGTGGCCATCTACCAGAGTAATTATGTAATGCAGAAACTCTTAAAATTTTTTTTCTAGACCTTTTGGGAATATTGAATTGGTCTTATGTTAGTTAGGCTTACTGTGAATCAGCATATCACATTTTTTGGAGCTGAATCTTATGGAAGTCAGTATTGAAGGTAAATGAAGTTCTGACCCAAGTCTACCAACTCAAAACTGTCCTCTGGGTTACTTCTCCCGTTTCCTGAGCATGCAGTTATAGTAGTATTAAGGAACAACACACTCCTTTCCTGAATGTTTCTTACATTTTAAGGAACGCAAGTGCTGTCACTTTACAATGTGATTAACATTGGCATTGTCCCAAATTACAACTGCTGTTGGGGGAACAAGATGCTAATGTGCGACTAGATGAAAAAAAAAAAAATTATCGCTTTTTTTGGTCTTTCTGAGACAGGGTTTTGCTATGCAGTTCTGGCTGGTCTTGAACTTGCAGCAATTCTGCCTCAGCCTCCCAAGTGCTGGGGTTATAGGCATGTATCACCCACCATTCCTGGTTTAAATGAAAATTTTAAATTAAAAGTATTTCTTTTAGGTTGAACTTTATCACAGAGTTTTAACCTACCTCCAATTGTTTTGTTGGGAAAATCTGCCTTTATATGTGAAATTAATATATGTTAAAGTAATATATGTTAAAGATTACATGTTTCTGTATTAAATCAGGCTCTCTGCATAAACTTCATCTCAGATTGACCAACATGTCATGTCATGCTGATAGACATTTAGCAAAATTTGACACTCATCTTCAATTTAACAATATGTACTTCAATCAGATAATCCAAGCACGTTTGTTTCCTGCATTTATAGTAATTTTGCTTTTGAATTATACAAATAACATTTATTTCTCTTTGTGCTCACCTGTAGTATAATTTTAGCAGGCAACAGTTGGAGTAGTTTTTTTAATACTTACAGAAACTAACTTGTATTTCACTTATTCCTTTATTTTACTGAGTGTAACTGGAGAATGGGGGAAAAAGTATCCTCTGGGGAACATGCTGTAGTAACAGAGATTTTCCTTTATTTCTGCCCTTTAACTGTTTATCTAACTCCACCCTCCCCATCAATCAGATTTTTGTGTATCGTGAGCTTTTCCTTATGCAGTGCTTTCAAACCTTTCTGTTATGAATGTACCACCCTCCTCTAGCTTAATAGCTGTAAAAAGTTACTTCCCTTGAGAAATGCAGGTAAATATGGATTAAATCACTGAGACAAAAACCTGAACTTTACACCAAATCTTTCCACCTAAAATCTATATTCAGATAAAGCAAGAATGATAATACAAACAAGATTTTTTTCCAACTGATTTTTATAATTATGTTAGTGTGGGCAACTATTACAAAAAATTTACACAAATATACACACAACAAAACTAGAAAAACCAACCAAAGGAAAACAATTCTAAAATCAAAAAATCTTCACCTTGTAAGATGACAGTTTTTACTTGATTGGCAGGTAGCACAACTAACCAAAATAATACTGGACATGCATTAACTGAGGCACTTGAGATCACCCAACCTGTTTAATTCATAAAATCCCTCTTTGGGGTTTCAGTATTTGTGAAAAATTATATTAGAACAATGGTCTTAGTATATTTTGACAAAAATCTTACACTGCAGTTTGGTCATCTAGATTATATACTTGTAAAAAATGTATTCTGTCTCAGGCAAGTATTTAATTTCTTTAAAGTTAGTAATAAATTAAAAGATCAGTGTGAGGAATAGAATTTCTTAAAAATGGGAAAATACTTTAGCTTTGTGGTTTGTGAAATACATGAATGACCTGGAAGAATGTTCTATTCAGGATCATTTTGATATGTAAAAGGTTTTCGTTTCATGTGTATATAACCACAGAAAAACGTAAGTATCATGGATCAGTTCAGGTAGAAACATGATTGATAGTAAAGCATAATATGGGCATGGTGGCACATGTCTGTAGTTCCAGCTACTCAGAATGCTGAAGTAGGATCAATAAGCTCAGGATTTCCAGGCCAGCTTGGGTGACACAGCAAGACCCTGCCTTCACAAAGACTGGGGATGTAGCTCAGTGGTAAAGTGCCTGCCTAGCAATGTATGAGGTCCCAGCACTAAAGAAGGGAAAAAACAGGAAATAGTAAAGGATGGCTTTCATAATGTACATGAATTGTGAACACTAAGCATGTGAACATTTACTGAATTACTAAATAGTAGGGTGATCTCAGTGGAACCTTGGCTTCATATGAAATGTTTTCATTAAAATGTTAAGTTTTCTTTAAAATAAGAAAAACCTGAAAAGCTCCCAAACCGGCTAAGTTAGAAACTGCTAATTTTCTGAATGAAAGCAGCACTGTGTTTTATTTTCATACTACTGAACTGAAAGAATAGAAAAAGAACTACAGTTGGTATAGAGAACTGTTGAGCCATCTATACAGACACCTGAGAATAAATTCTTCCTTCTATTTACCATCTTCTGCAGCTACTTGCTTCAGTTTTGTCATTCACTGATGTTTCAACCCTGTCAGCTACTGTATCCTCTGATGCTAACTGGACATGGCCTTCTGATTGTCCTCCAGTGTAAGTGGGGGTGCTATACTTTAAAAGGATAGATTTAAACTGGATCAGAGGTGCATCTGTACGAACACCCATTGGGTCAAAATGAGTTCGGCTTACTCGAAAGCCCGCTTGAGAAAGATAGCACAGAAACTTTTTTAACCTGCAATAAAATGATAAAAAAAAAATTCAGGTTACTTTATTTGTATTTCACTCATGATATTAAAATATGATATATAAACTTTGCCATTCATGGTTGTCTTACTTTGGCATGTTCATTCCTTTAATGCTGTGTCTGTGGATGTTGTAATAGAAGGGAGGATGTTCAGTAATGACATCAGTCTTTTGCTTCTTGACTAAATTTGTAATCATTTCATTACTTTTTCTCTTTCCTGAAACATATGCACATAGTTAGTATTCTTAACAATTATAATTGCAATTGCTTTTATAACTATAGTTTCAAGTCTAAATACACTGATACATCGTTTCAACCTACTTATCAAATCTTAATTCTTAAAATGAGGTAATTTATTTAAGTGTTTTCACTGCTGTTTTATGTAATTTTAGTATTTTTTTCTGAGTTAGAACTTCCTTTCTACTGAGACCCAGAATACCAAAGTAATTTTGGGTAATAAGAACAAAGCAGGAAGTACAGCAATACCTGACTTCAAGCTATACTACAAAGCAATAGTGATTAAAAATGGTATGGTACTAGAACAAAAATAGACATGGATCAGTGAAACAAAACTGAGGATACAGAATCTTCTGCAGACATAGTCAACTATTTGATCTTTGACAAAGGGGCCAAAAGCATATACTGGAGGAAAGACAGTCTATTCAACAAGTGGTGTTGGAAAAACTGGTTATGTGTTTGTAGAAGAATAAAATTTGACCCTCATCTTTCACCAAATACTAAATTAAAATGGATCAAAGATGTAATCATTAAAACAGAAACATCAAACATAGGGTTGTTTAGAAAACCCTTTCCTATACCTGTCAGTCACACAAGAAATAGCAAGAGTCAAAAAATGGGAATATATCACACTAAAAAGCTTCAGGAAAAGAATCAGTGCAGAGACAACCTACAGAATGGGAAAAAAATGTTTGCCAGCTACCCCTTGACAGAGGACTAATACCTGGAACATACAAAGAACTCAAAAAAATTAAGCCACCTAAAGTTAAAGACTCAGTCAAGAAATGGACAGAGCAGACATTTCACATAGGAAGAAATCAAATACATGAAAAAAAAAAAAGCTCAACATCTTGGGTGTTAGAGAAATGCAAATTAAAACAACACTAAGATTCCATCTTATTTCAAAAAAGAATGACAATCAAAATGCTGGTGTGGCTGTGGTGAAAGAGGAAACCCTTCTGCACTGTTGGGAAAGTAAACTGGGAATGTAAACTAGTACAATACAACCGTTACGGAAATCATTATGGAGATTTTTTTTTAAAGAATTGAAATTCCATATGCCCAGCTATTTCCTTGCTAGGTATCTTCCCCAAAAAGCCCAAGAGATCTTATTACAGTGATACATGCACAAGGTGTATATAATTTGAGTCACTTGTTGGAAAATAGATGCACCTTGAGACCATAATACTAAGCAAAATAAATCAGACACAAGAATAAATATTGCACAGTTTCTCTTAAATGAGAAACTCAAAATATAACAATAAAAGATAATTTGACATAGGCAGACAGATCCTCTGCAACTGGAAAGGGGAACTAGAGACAGGATTTATAAAGGTGTGTTACGCACCTTCAACAGTTCACCAAAATGTAATCATGTACAGCAAACATGTACAAATAAACATAAAAAAATAGGTAAGAGCCTGCAGAGATTAGTTTCATTTCCTTAATTTATAGGTAGACAGAATAAGATTTAAAACATTTTAAGGCATACTTACATTTTATCTTATTCTAAAAAGCATTGGAGACAATTTTGCTGAAATTGATAGACCTGGCCAAGTCACACAATCAACAACACAGAATGTTCTTAAACCTAATGTTCTTTATAGTATACCATAAGGCCTCTGTCATCCTTTCAATAGAAGTAATAGAATATATCATTTTAAGTGATTTGAATGTTAGCAAGTTAGTCGATGATGCCAAATAAACATGACTAGAAAGAGTATAATTTATTAAACTTTATGATATTAAGAGGAATTTATGTTCTCTTGGAAGGCCAACACTAAACTACTAAGCAGTTCATATAAAATTACAGCCTGTTATTATAGACCATTACTCTTTGAACCTTAAGAATGTATATTTTCCAGTTTAACTGTATTCAAAACACATTTTGCATCAGTACTTATTTTTTGTTGTTGTTGTTGTTGTTACTGAGATGGAACACGAGGCCTTTGCATTGAGCTATATCCCCAGCTCTTTGTATTGTCTTATTCTGAGACAAGGTCTCATTAAGTTTTCCAGGCAGAACCTGAATTTGTGATTCTTCTGCCCAACCTCTTAAGTGCTGGGATTACAGGTTTTTTGATTTCCCTGAGACTAGGTCACATTAGGTAGCCAACCAGCCTGGCCATGGGCTTGTGATTCTCCTGCCTCATTATATTCAGCTTAGTATCTAAACTTACTTTTTAAAAAGCAAAATGAACTCTAGATATTAAAGCAATGACATTTTAACTCTTAACAACTTTTAGATATGAATCTGGAATGTCTAACACCACTACAAAGTATGCATACATCATCCTCCTGTCCTGCCACCTAGGTGCTAGGATTATAGGTGTGCACCACCATAGCAGGTTGAACAAAATATATAATCGCAATTCTACAATTTTGTCACATTATTTGATCTTATTTTAGTTTACACAGTTCTTCATGACCTTATAGCTCTCTTGGAGGAATCACTGCCTACTAGAAATGCGAACAAAGTACACGTTGATAGACATGCTGAAATGTGTACTGAGTGAATGCTGTTAAGTTTTACTATAATTTGATTGTCAATATAATATGTTGAAAATGTATTTTAAGAAGATTACCAAACCAATCTATGTCTTTTGTGATACACACATATATATGTACACACACAAACACATACATACCTTGGGCAATGTAATCTGTTGGGGTATCATCTGTAGTTTTAACACATACACCATTTTCTAAAATAAAAATAGGAAAATACTTTATAAATGACATTAAGCAATAAAGTTCAAATATATTCATGAAATTCTACCTGAACTGGAATTTCAGACAAGAAAATTTCATACAAGAACATATAAGAGATTCTGTGACTAAGACAGGCTATAAGAATTATGTATTTTAACATTCTATAATAGCAGCTTCTCATTACTTATGCGAGAACTAGGATGTTTAGTAGACCCAATCTTGTATTACTATCCAACCAAGACTACAAAAGCCTATTTATACTGAGTAGAGAAAAAAATAATTTTACTGAATGGTATGTGTAAATCCATTTTCTGTGTCTTGATGGACATTAGCAACATTTCTGGCCATAGCATTCCTAGAATTATCTAAGGTTTCTCTTTCTAGAAAATAGATATATAGTATACAATAATAGGTATACAGTAAATGTTCCTTTTATCTACTAAAATTAAAAACAAGCAGAGATTATCTTAATAAAATGACATTCATTTCATGCCCCTGACTATAAATCTTAAGAAAACTATGTAATTATAAAATGATAGCAAACAAATTATGAATAGACTTGTTAAAGGATTTAAAGCACACAATTATATTGCTTTTGATTACATCAAAGATAAAAGTAATATAGTATTTTCTAGTAAACTAATTTGTTAGCTAGCTAGCATTCAATTAGTCACCTTGCTTGTTGAGAATTGAAGGTGCATGAACTGAAAACTGACTCTGAGGCGTACACTCTGATTCAAAGATTAATGTCTTTATTAGGGTCTGAATGTCATCCAACCCATGGTGGACAGATTCAAATAACATTCTTTTGAGGAATCCAGTATTGAAAAGGGAACTTGACCTGAAAAAGAAAATAATATATAGAGAATTGGATCTGAGAAATGTTTGTATTTAAAAAGGCTCCATAACTTAACTACAATTAAAATATATAATTAATTTAGGATAGCGTAACATTGGAATTCAAAAATAATTTGATTCATGTTTATTTACTCTTTTTTCACTCCTTTTGTAATTTCAGTTCTTTAAACTAGTAGTATTAGCCAAGGAAATTTCATTCAAGTGAAATCAGTAAGAATTTATTGAGGTTTTTTTTTTTAATTTATTGAATTCTTATTAGTACAGTACTAAGAAATGTGAGGGTGGTGGGGGTGGTTATAGTGGAGGATATACTTATATATAAAATACAACATTAACCCTGTGAAAGCCTGTAAGTCTAAACAGGAATATAATGTAATGCAAAGGTCTTCGCAACGCACATTCTAGCCAATAACAGAAAATCATCTCCTCACACCTGCCCCAGATAGGGTTTCACTATATAGTCCAGGCTGGCCTTAAATTCACGATCCTTCTCCTTTAGCCTCCTGAGTACTTGGATTTCAGGTATGCTGAATCATACTTGATTTAGAGTAAATCTTAATTCTTGTGTACATACTGGGGTGTGTGATGGGGGGAATCACCTAAAAAATTATACATGATAGTGGTAGTTTAAAAATGGCTTGGAGGTGAATATGGTTTGCTTCCTACTTGGGAATCACAGATATAATTGACAAAATATGAAATTTTAGGTCAGATAAACCTGATCCTAATCCTGGTTTCCTATGTAATCTTGAGAAACTACTGCTTTTGCACAAGAGCAAAAACAAGAGACATTACTGCTGGTATCCCTCATCATGAATCTGAAAGTCTCACAAACTTGTTATGAGAATTAATATGAGATAGAAGGTGTACAATGCCTAGTACAAAGAATATCCTTAAATGAAGGGTAGTACTAATTATTAGGGTTAGAAATATATATGAAAGGATATATAATTTTAGAGTGTTCAAATGAATGATCATGTCAGGTGTGGTGGTACATTACTATAATCCCAGCACTCAGGAGGCTGAGGCAGGAGGATAGCAAATTCAAACTCGACCTTAATAATTTAGTGAGATCTT
Organism: Dolichotis patagonum; assembly: GCA_004027295.1. Classification (NCBI taxonomy): domain Eukaryota; kingdom Metazoa; phylum Chordata; class Mammalia; order Rodentia; family Caviidae; genus Dolichotis; species Dolichotis patagonum. The sequence goes on from PVJX010004803.1 coordinate 75,580, forward strand.
ATCTCAAAAAGGCTGGGGATTTGTGTAAAGAAATGAGGCTCAATGAGATTCTGGACCCAACTATGTTATTAACTGCTGTTTCTTTTTTCTTCTTTGTGATACTGGAGATTGAACCCAGGGCCTGTGCACTGAGCTATATACCCAGCCTTTTTTTTTTTTACTTATTTGTAGCATGTTGAGACAGGGTCTTGCTAAATCATTAAACTTTTCAGGCTAGGCTTGAATTTGCAACCTTCTAGCCTTAGCCTACAGGCTAATAACTAATATTTTGGGTCAGTTTTAGCAAGCATTTAAAATCACTATGCCCTAATTTCCTCACCAGTAAAGTGAGAGCACTGGATCTTCCTTCTGGATTCAGTACCTGTTATTCTTAATTTCTCTAGTTCTGAGATCAGTAAGTAGGATCACTGTATAGAAGATGATATAAGTAAGAGAATCTTAGAAGATAAGGCTGACTATGTCATTCTTACATTATTTACAGAGGATGAAAATAAAATAATGGGCATCAACACAAACTTATTTTTTATTTGAATCAATTTTTAAGGTTTAGTAAATGGCTAAGCCTGACTATAAAATGAGGGAAAAATTTACAATCATTTGTATTACCATGTTAGCAATCTTAAATCTTTAAAAATTATTTTTATTTTTAGCAATCTTAAATTTTTACAGTAATCTCTAGCAACTAAATTTAAGGTATAGATTATGATTAAAAAGCAATTTAAAGTATTAAAAAAACACAATAAATAGGCATGTTGGCATGCCTGTAATCCCACCACTTTGGAAGGCTGAAGCAGGAGGACCACAAGTTTGAGCCCAGCATGGGCAATTTAGCAGTGACTTAGCAAGACCCCATGTCTCAAAAAGTAAGAATGGTTGGGGATCTTGTTTAGTTTGAAGCCTCCTGTTCCATCCCTAGTACTGAAAAGTAAATAAAATGTTAAAACGGGCCCAGGGTGTATTTTGATGGTGGAGTGCCCCTATGTTGATTTCCCCACTGTTGCACAAATCAGCAGCAGCAGCAACAGCAGCAAAACAGACTAACTTGCTACCAAAGATGGAAAAGCACCCACACATTAAACATTTGCAGTTGTATCCCATTCAAACAGCATTACCCTTCTCACTGAAAACTGATTCCTCTAAAATCTTTTATACTGGTTGGTTCTTCTATACGATTATCATTTTACAATCATGACTTAGTTCTACAATGATCAATTTCAAGTCTCCTTTTTATCATTCTACTTTGTAGAAATGAATCATCTACTTTGTAGCTCACACACGCTTTTTTACCCCAATGCCTCTTAGCTTTATCACAAATTAGGAAGAATAGAATAGTAGAGGTTCAGAATCATAGGAAGAGAGGAGTCATAATTATTTGACTAGACAAAATTGAATCTGCTTAACTTTTACCATACACAGTCAAAAGTTGACAAGCAATAAATCAGTATCTCAGTCAATTCTGAGTATGTTGCTATGCTTAGGCACATACCATAGAGGTCCAAGTTCTATTGCTGTCTTTCCGGGCATGCTTCCATGGCAGTTACATGGCAACTGTCTATATGGGTTTTCTGTTAAAACAATAAATAAAAGAGAAATCAAAGGAAAAATGACTAATGTAGTAGTACTAATTGTTACTGCAGCTACTATATCCTGAGGATCTACTATGTGCTGGGTATTGCGTTAAGTCTTTTAAAAAATATATTTAAAAATTTTAATCCTTATGACTAGCCACAATTGGATGTTAAAATCTCAATCATGCAGATTAAAAGATTACAGTTTAAAAAGCTATTAAAATTAAAAAGCTATCCATGTCAAATAGCATGTTGGAGGCCTAAGTGAAACTAGGTTTTAGTTACTATATTATCTAAAATAATATAACAAGAACTTCTGTATTTTAAAATTAGCAAATTGGGGTATAATTTATGTGTAATAAAATTTATGTATTTAATAGGAAAAGGTAGATGAATTCTACCAAATGTATAATCTAATGTCACTAGCATGCCAATTAAAATACAATTTCTTAAGTCAACTTTTCTGTAACAAGAAAGAAAACAAGTTACTCTATTTCTATTATAATACAGTTGATTCATTGAGCCCTAAAATGTTTGCCAGAAGAACCCAATTCAGTTTAGGGAACGAGAGGCCAGAAATAATCACAAGGAAATTGGGAAGGTTCTAGCATTATTCTTCATTACCAAAACAGGGCAATGGCCTACAGCAAGAGTTAGAAGTTCATTGAAGGCCCAGAAAAATCATTTTATTTTTATTCTTTTGGTGGTGCTGGGGCTTCAACCTAGGACCTCATGAATGCTAGATAAGTGCTCTACTAGTAAGCTGTATCACCAGTCCTCATAACAGTTATTTAGAAGTAGAACCTCCAACTAACCTCCCCCACCTCCAGGCCACTCTTGGGAGATCCCATTTCAAAATCCAAAAAGCAAACCAAACAAAAAGAAAATGGTGTGGTAGAGATGTATAAATAGATAGCAAATCACTAGAACAGAATGCAAAACACAGCAAGAAATTCAAATGCATCTTAGTATAAAATAAGGAAGGCTGAAGCCAGGTATGGTGGTACATGAATTTGGGAAGCTAAGATAGAAGGATTGTTGTGAGTTCCAGGTCAGCCTAGACTACACAGTGAGTTTAAGTTAAGGCCAGCCAGCATTGCACAGCGATAGCGAGACCTTGTCTCAAAAAACAAAACAAAATTTGTATTAAAAATATAAAAAACCAAAATTTTTGCCAGCTACTTCTCAGAGGACTAATACCTAAAATTACTCAGTAGAAAAATGGGCAAGAGAAATGAGCAGACATTTCACAGAGGAAGAAATATAAATGATCAACACATGTATGAAAAAAAGCTTAATATGTCTGGCTATTAGAGAAATGCAAATTAAAACAATGCTAAGATTTCATCTTTCAGAAAGAACGGCAATCATTAAGAAATCAAACAACAACAAATGCAGGTGAGGCTATGGTGAAAAATGAATCCTCCTGCACTGTTGGTGGGAATGTAAACTAGTATAACCATTATGGAAATCAGTATGGAGCTTTCTCAAAGAACTAAAATTAGAAATTCCATATGCCCCAGCAATCTCCCTGCTAGGTATCTTCCCTAAAGAGTTTCAGAAGTATACAGTACTACAAGTACTACAGCAATACATGCATACCAGTGTTTATAGCAGCATTCTTTTTTTGTATCAGGGATGGAACTCACGAACTTGTGCTTGCTGGTCAGGCACTTGTACCACTCAGCTAAATTCCCGGCCCTAGCAGCATAATTTGTAGTACCTAAATCCTGGAATTGGCCTGTGTACCCATCAACAGATGACTAAAGAAAATGTGGTATGTATGTATAATGGAACAATACTCTGCTATAAAGTACACATTTGACATCTCTGTAGGAAATGGATGCATCTGAAAAATATAATGTTGAGTAAAATAAATCAGATACACATGCTTAAATACTGTACAGTATTCCTCCATTGAGTGAGACAAAGCACAAAGAAAATGATAAAAGATAGATAGAATGGGGGGATGGATCTCTTGCAACAGGGAAGTGGTCCAAGGGAACAAAGATGAAGGGTGAGGAAGAAGGCAAAGGTAAACAAGTAGAATAAAGGCATGCCATGTACAAGAATCTAAAAACTCCAATTAATGTAAACATTACATCCCATAAACATGAGCTAAGATTAATAGTATCTTCAAGAATGAAAAATAGGACAGGGAAATTGGAGGGGTAGGGAAGGGGGTTAAAAAGGAATAAAAGAAGTAAGCTGTAATATGTACATATAACCACCCCCCAATATGACTGTAAACTGCATGAACTGCAAACATGACCTAATAAAATAAAAAATTAAAAAACATACAAAAAACTAGATGGATGTGGTGAGGTATGTTATGTATAATTCTAGCACTTGGGAGGCTGAGGTAGGAGAATCTTGATTGAGTTCAAGGCCAGGCCCAGTACTTAGCAAGTACAAAGGCAACCTGGAATACATAGTAAGACCTTGTCTCAAAACAAAACAACTTATAGAAAATAATTGTAAGGGAACATAGTACAAATTTCCCCTTGTATCCTTAAGCCTGACACACAGTATAGATTCAATAAATGTTTACTGAATAGTTTTGGTTTTTTTGGGGGGGGTCCTTTTGAAACAGGGTCTCACTATGCAGTTCAGGCTGGCCTTGAGCTCACTTTGTAGCCCAGGCTGGTTGGTCTCCAACTTGCAATAATCCTCCTGCCTCAGCCTCCGGAGTGTGGGGATTATAGGTGTGCACCACCACCCCTGGCCCTAAACAATTTTTAATTGGTAGCTTTTTATGTTTATCCAAAAAACCTGAACATTATTTTGATTTGTAACACCTTAGACAAAAAGGTGAGTCTGGCTTATACTCCTAAGAATAGTTGACAGTGGAAATTTAAAGTTATTTCTATATGTTTCAATAGAGGTCAGGGGCTACAGAGCACATTTTATATAGAATGAGAAAGTAACGTTAATAAAATCACACAAATACCTTGTCTATTAATCAAAGATAATCCAGTATAATAAAAAAAATAAAGTCAGCATTGTAATCATTAAAGTCAAAGGACAATAATACGTATAATTAATTACGCAAAAACTTATTCACTGGAGGGTTAAAGATAAACAATACACATTCACGAGGAACTTGAATTTACCTTCTACCATATTACCATCCTTCTGAAAGATTCTTTCTTCACACCACTGACAATGGATTAAGTACTGAATCTTTTTGGCTGTTTCATCTGCTGAAGTAGGTCCCCTCAAAGCTCTTACCACCACCAAAACAAAATGTTCCAGAGCCACTGCAAATAGTACTTCTATGCCTTTGTTACATCGGGCTGCAGCTCTATAAAAAAGTAGTGAAAGTTATGTTAGAGTATTATCATTTTCTTTTGTTTGGTACTATAGAGACAATATTGACATGGACAGTAAACTATGGTGAGGTCATGGGAAATCAAGGAAAATTCAAGTTTTAGTAGTAGCAGTGCTTTCAGAAGGTCATTAATATAACTTTTACACAAACTGAAATACACAAAGTAAATGGGTCATCAAATGCTGTAGAACTTGTAGAATTGGGTAAAAAATACATGGGCCATCAAAATGCTGTGGAACTTGTGTTTGAGCTAGTAAATGAGCTAGCTAGTTGGTTATTATCTATTATTGCATGTTCAATTATATGCTATATTATTATTCTTCAAGCATAATGTTCTGATTTTCCTTTTTCAACTATTTAGAAACCTTGATGAGAAAAAGCATTTTGCAGAATCAAGTCGATCAGCTATCATTTTATTCAAACTACATAAAGATGAAAACATAAATGATTGTCTTTAAGTTTAAAAACAATTTTTCTATTTCATGCTGTCTCCTATCTACCTTATTGAAATAAAAAGACTTGAAACTGTCCTTTTTCCTTGCTTGAAATTTTTCCTTGCTTACTACTTTATTTTAAAGTGAAGAATAATGTGCGTATTTCAGGTATAAACAAAATTCTAACAGAACATAGGTTACAAACACATTAAATCAAGTCAACAAAAAAGATATGTGATATGGAGTTTGTATTTCATCCAAGTTTTGCAAAACCAAGTAAACATCTGTAATATCTTTTAGTCATATACCAAAACATACTAGGCAATCTGGTACCTTGCCACTGCAGCTACAACAATTCTGGCTGCTAGTTCCTTGTAATATTCAGTTCGGACAATGTTACAACCATAGTGACGTCGTGCAACATGTTGTGCTTTGGCATATAAGGAACTGATGTCTGTAGAAGTCACTGATACTATGCCAAGATTTCTTATATTTCTGAATGCAGAATCTAGATAGTTCACAGATGTCCCAAAAGGGTCTAGATGTCTAAAATCAGAAAGAATATGGACATATTTAATTCAAAAGTATACCCCACTGTAATAAATTTTCAATGATAAGATGCCATGGATTCAAAAATAGTCTGCAAATTTATTTTAAATACCTAATTGTTTTTAACAATAAAACAAGGGGTCAGGAAGGTGGCTCAGTGCTGGAATGCTTCCCAGAATGCTTGGGGTCCAATCTCCAGTATTGTAAAAATAAAGTAAGTACATATAGTATGTTAGGCATGTAAAAATAAACGTGGTTAAGAGGAAAAGTTCATGCCTAAATATTTTATTTGAAATGTAGACATTTGATTTCAAATGTCAGATAATCTAATTGGTTAGGCTAATGTAAAAATCTATTAATTTTTTATTGGTTGGTTTATTTTTTGGTACTGGAGATTGAACCCAGGGAGCATTAAGCTACATTCTCACCTCCCCCCCTTTTTTTTTTCCTGAGACAAGGTCTTGCAGTGTAGTTCAGACTGGCTTCATATTCTTGGCAATCCTCCTGCCTCAGCTTCCTGAGTGCTGGCATTGTAGGTACGTACCACTATGCCTCAGCATTTTGCAAAGGCATCTCTACCCTTTTTTAAAAAGTTTGAGATAGGGTCTCACTAAGTTGTCCAGGCTGGTCTTGAACTTATGATTATTCTAGCTAGCCTTTTTAGTGGCTGTGATTAAAAAGTCTATTAATTTAAATAAACAAAAACAAATTGCTTAAGCTTTTATTTTATCCCCTTTAAACAAATTTCTGAATTTGTTAAACAAGTGACAAAGCAAAAATTTTTAACTTACATGAAATCAAAAGATCTCAAATGCATTAGTACATTGGCATCCATTTTGGTCACCTTAATATTACCAAGATTTTCTTCTCCTTCCTCAAGATTATCATCACTCTCTTTCTTTTCTTTACTATCCAACACAACTTTCAATTTGTTTAAATGGCAGTTTTCCTGAATCAGTGTTACAGAGTTTTCATTCAAGTCATTAATGGTAACTTTGACTGCATTTCCAAGATGTTTAGCCCACTGCAATCCCATTATACCTTAGGAGAAATAAGAAAATGAGTTTTAAAATTATAACAAAGAATAAAAATAGTATGATAAATATAAAAATACACTATTTTTAAATTTAAAACATGTTTTTGTTTTTTTCTGAGACAATGTCTCACTATGCAGTCCAGGCTGGTCTTGAATTCATGGCTATTCTCCTGTCTCTGCCTCCCAAGTGCTGGGATTATAGGCGTGTGCCATCAAGCCCAGCTAAAATATATTTAATAAATAACAAATTCCTTTAAAATCTTTAATATTTTTATGATTTTTTTTTACAGTACTGGGGATTGAATGCAGAGCCTTCATACTGAGGTATATTCCTAGTCCTTTTTAAAACATTTTTTATTTTGTGATATGGTGTTGCTAAATTAAATTGCTAAAATGTCCCTGTTGGGCTCAAATTTTTGCTCCTCCTGCTTCAGACTCCCAGGATGCTGGAATTACAGGTGTGTGTAACTTCATCTGAATATATTTATTCTACTCTTTTACTACAAAGTTTCTAAAAAAGTTACCACCAAAAATGTGCCTCAAAGATTTTTATTAATACTTCTTATAGTAGTTTATGATCCTCAAATACAATGTTTTTTATTTTGTAGAATAGGTTAGTTCTTTTTCTTACAGAATAGGTTTTCAAATGTAATCTTAAAAAAATTCAATAGATAATATAAATAATGTAAGTAACAGTGGGGTTCATGCTTACAAGGAGGATGGGAAGTTGGAAGTCCTCTCACTACAGCTTATGTACCAAAATATCAAAAATAACATTTTTCAAACACGGAACAAAAGTATCGCTTCTGAATTAAAAAGAACAACTTTGTATATGTAAGCAAATGATCTTGAAGAATTAAAATCAAGAATGCTCCTCCTCACAGGTTTTCTATGCCTACTGGATTAGTCATAAATAAGAAATACTGGGTAACTGAAGAGGGTAATATAAGCCCAACCAATATGGATAAGAAAAGTTCCAATGTATGAGAAATGCTGACCATCTCCATGTGTCTAATTATAGGAAAAATGTGTAACTATTCTATGTTAAGGACTTTACTTTTAAAAAATATTTTCACAATAAACTTGTGAGGTGAGCGCTAACACCCACATTTTAGAGATGGCAAACATGCAAAGTGACTGCTATAAAACTGAAAAGAGCTAACAAAAGCACATTAAAAAGGCTGAAAAGATGTTTTTAGCAGCTTTAATGTTTTCAGGTTTAAAAAAAAGATGTGTTAGGGGAAACACTGGGAAACAAAATTGGAAAAGTAGCTTGGAATGAGATTATGAAGGAAACTAAATTGCAGTGAAGTCTAGTCTACAGGCAATAAAAGTGCATGACTTTTCTGATTAAGCAGTAACACTATCAAAGTACTACTGCAGGGGAGTGTCTGTTTGGCAGTAGCATGCAAGATAAATTGGAGACGAGACAAATAGAAGTAAAAGTATCAATTAGAGACTATCTCAATAGGCTTGTCACTAAATCATTTAATTAGGTGATATGGAACAGAAAATGTATGCTAGTTATATTTCCTAAAAAAAACATTAGATCTGGTGGCTGAATTGATGTGGGGATGGTGGAAGAAAAAAATTTAAGTGATTTAAATTCTACCTGCAAGTGACCCAAAACATATCACCTCATCATTTTTTCCGTTTTTGCTTTGAGAAAATACTAATGATGATATTGATGGTAGCAGCAGCAGTAGTCATACAATACAGATAATACCTAACAGTTTTATAGCATTTGCTACTTAACAGGTACTCTTCGAATGATTTTAAGTGTATTACTTTACTTATATCTTCACTATTTTAAGATAGGTACTAGCATCTACTCCCTGACATTCTTTCCTAACCAATGAGCAAATCAAGGTAAGATGTCCTGTGGTCATGTACAATGAGATGAAGTTGCTACTTGTGTCCAGGTTACTTAAATCTTCATTATTGTAAGTTAGGTAGTATTGTTCCCTCCGTTTTATAAATGAATGAACTGCTGTATAATTTTCTGTGGTCATGCAGGTATCCTGCTATGAAGCTGGGAGCTGAACTCAGGCAGGATAGCTCAGTTGATGCTATTAACCATACTTTTCCCTAGGAAAAGGAGAATTTATTCATGCTTTGGTATAAGCTTCCCAAGAATATAGTTCTATAATATTTATGAAGAAAGATTTAGGTTGGGTAAAGTAGATTTTTAGAAATTCTCTATTGTTTCCATGACCTTTACTATAAAAATTCTTCTGGGAAAAATGTGGTAAATCTTCAAAACTGCAGGAGAGGCAACGATCATCATGATACAAAAAGACTCATCAGCTGCAAGTATTCTTTATCTCTGATACCGGGAATCAAACTCAGGATCTTGAGCTTGCCAGGCAGGTGCTTTGTCACTGAGTTATATCCCTGACCCAGTTGAGAGCATTCTTGAAAAAAAAAAAAATTCCTAGCTAGATTTGCTCAAACTATTAGTTTTCAAAAATATATGAGGTACAAAAGTGTTACATCGGCCAGGGATTTAGTTCACTGGTGTAAGTGCCTGCCTGGCAAGTGTGAGGTGATGAGTTTGATCTCTGTACCAAAAAAAAAAAAAAAAAAAAATACATGAACTATGGCAACAATTAACAAAAACCTTGATAGCCAGAAACTCTACAGAACAAAAGATTTATGTTAACAAATAACCACTCCCTCCCTCATATATATATATAATGACAGAAGGGAGTAGATTAAAGTAATAGTCTTTTGATTCTAATTTGAATTCCCTAAAATGAGATGATTGAACTCATTAAATAATTATTTGTAATCTTTTCAGCTGTGATGATATTGTAGGTTTTTTTTTTTTCTTCCCAGTGTTAGGAATTAATTCGAAGGGCCTTCATACTAAGCTACAACCTCAGTCTTTTATCTTTTCATTTTGAGCCAGGGTCTTCACTAAGTCACTAAGTTTCCCAGGCTGGGCTTGAATTTGAAATCATCTTGCCTCAGTCTTCTAGAATGCAAGGTTCATAGCATGCCATGAGCCTGGGTTGTGGTTCTACTTTTAAAGTCTTTATCTTTTAGACATCTGACTTAAATATTTACATAAAATGAAATGTCCATGGTTTATTTAAAAAGCTGGGGATGAAGAGACCAAGTCAATGGTGACAATCCTATGGTATACATGCAGAAGTGGGCATGCAAAGCACCCTGTGTTGGCACTCAAGCCAAGTGTACGAGTTGCTTTTACTAAACTAAAACCTAAGTATGCGTGTTTAATTGCGATGTTGACACTTTGTGATAAGTATGTGGGTTTTGGGTTGAAGTTTGGGCACTTGGGTCTCTGAAAGGTTCACCATAACTGAATGAGGGTATGTGAGATGGGGTTATAGGTAAAATAAGACTGATCATGAGTCGATTATTTTTGAAGTGAGCAGTGGATACACAGGGATTTGTTATACTCTTTAAATATCTGAAATTTTTCACAGTAAAGAAATTAAAAAGTTTTTGGATCTCTACATCAAAATATTTTGCTAGATACTCTATCAACTTAATTTCCTAATAAAAGATATTATACAAGCCTAATAAGTAAAATGATATTTCAAACAAACTTCCTTACTTACCAGTAGCTCCAAAGGCATCCAGACATTCCAAAGGTTTGCGTTCCTCAGTCAAAGCAGCCAACGTACAGAATATTAGTTGTCTAGAAGGAAGTAATAATCTGAAATAATTTTACTGTCGTATGGCTTCTGCAGTGTAGGTTTTATTTCATTTAAGAAAACTGAGAATAGGGGCTTCCAAGTTATAGTACAAACTACTTTGAAAAGAAATCTAAAAAAACTTAATCTTGATTTAATAGTGTAAGACCTAAAAGTTTATGAAATAAAGCAATGAAACTAACTGGATTCTATTTAATAAACATTCTCCCATTTACTTAATCATAAAATTTGCCTATAAGAAGACAAAACTATTTAGTAATTATATAAAGTTAGGCCTATTTTACTCTCTAAAAAATAAACTGGCTTGGTAGAAAAAAACAGAATTATTCTGAGAAAAAGTTAAAATAGATGAATTTCATTCTGCATATAGTTTTAAATTTTAATATATTAGAACGTAAGAGTTAAGAAAAGGTACATTTGTAGTGATTTGAAATATCCTATAATCCTATTTTTAATTATCTTACCGATTTAGTTTCATTTTGGGATTAAAATAGGAATCTGTTTTCTGAGGTATGGAATAGTTAGGACAAACTTGTACATCTGTGTCTGCTTCTTTCAAAATTTCATTAGATGGTTTAGCAGTAGAAGCTAAGATAGAAAAAAAAACAAATTTCAGAGAAATACATAATTCTAAACATCTAAAACAATTTGTATTTGAATAATATATTATTTTGTGTTAATGCAGAATAAGGCAGATTATAAAATTGATTTATTCATTGCTATTTCTGGAAGAGTTGTATTCAAGCATAAACATCTGGTAAATGAAAGTATTATGAGGGTTGTTCTTTTTTTTTTTTTTTTGGTATGTGTGTGTGTGTGTGTGTTTTGGAACAAGGTCTTCCTCTGTAATTCAGGCTGGCCTTGAACTCACTATGTAGCCCAGGCTGATCTCAACTCAGTGACTGTCCTGCCTCAGCCTCCCCAGTGCTAGGATTAAAGGCATGTGTCACTATGGCTAGCAGTACCTGAAATTTATGGTGAATGAAAAAGTATATTCATTTAAAACCCTGCACATTGATACATTTATGATATACCTAAGGGCAATCACCTTAAAATGATAGCAAGGGATCCTAAAATGGTAACTCAAATACTACATGTTTGCACAGGGTGGTTACAAAATATATTTTACAGGGCTAAATGTTAAGAAATGAGTATGAATAACCTTGATTACATTCTATTATCCATCACAGCAGTGTAACAATCACTATAATCATTATAATTTTAAATCACAAATTATATTCAAATATACATTAGAACCCTTCCGTTATAAACTCAAAATACTGATGTTATGAATATTCAAGATGTAAAACATCAGGAGCTGAGATCCTCTGTTTGGTTCTTGATATTATAATCACACATTAACTAAATGGCAACCATGTTTCTCTTTCTACAGTGCCTAAGAATAGTAATCTTTCTTAGTGTTATATAACCTGCTATGCCCACTAACTAGGTATATAACATATCTCACAATATTAGCATTTTCAAAGTTCTATGAGAAAAGCTTTATAGAAAATTATCTCAGTAACTTTTTTTTTCAATTCTTAAGGATATATACTACCATTCTAGATGTACAAAAGTTAATTATTACATATCGTGCATTATATAGGCTACAAGGCTTAACTTTTTTTTTTTTTTTTATTTTGAGACAGGGTCTCACTATGTAGCCCAGGCTGTCTTCCAACTTGAGATAGTCTTCCTGCCTTAGCTCCCCAAGTGCTGGGATTATACGTGTGCGCCACAGGCCCAGCAAGCCAAAGGGCAAGTAGCTATTAATTTGATATCATCCAGGATAAAGGTTTTTATTTCACTTTGTATCTAGTGTTTTCTATCTAGTATTTTTATACCAATAACACAGTTATTGTTATAAAAGCTGTCATTAGGAAAAATTGTATAATATTTTAAGATACCTATATTTTCTTGAGTGCCACTTTATATTTTTACACCACTTACTAAATACATCTGTTAAAGGTTATTAGGAAACCCACAAAAAGAAAAATAAATTGAAGTGATACATTGGTAGACAACTGAAATATTTAGTTAAAACAGTGTATTTTATATGCCAATTGTGTAAATATTATATCTGGACTATTTTTAAAGATCTACTTAATAATATTTTAATGAGATTGCTCAACTTACCAACAATATAACTGGATTTAGTCTCTCCTTTATTCACATGACGCCTAACATGTCCTAGCATATCAGTTCTTCTGGTGATTGTTGCTGAACAAATGATACAATGATAATGGGCGCCCATTTTACTGGATATCTATCAAACAGAGTATTTAATTTAAGTAAGTTACTAAGACAATGAGTAGAAGTTTCAAACTGCAAATATGGTAATGTTTCTTGAGTGTAATGGCATACAAAATAATGTTAATTTTGCCATGTGACTTTGAAAGAATCTTAACTTCTTTACCTATATTTACACATGCTTTAAATCTTACATTATAGTAGGTTAAAGCTGTTTCCTAGTTTTTCTATTCATTCTACTCAGTTAATAACTATACTGTATTTTCCATAGGGTGCATTATAAACGGTAACATGTTGACTATGGTGTGCTGATGAATGCTAAACTGGCAATAAAGTTCTAAATTGTAGTTATTTTCAAATTTCTGTGTTATAAATACTCTATGAAGGTCAGTTTCAAGCTATAATTGTGATAGATTTCAAACTACCAATTTGAAATCAGGGAATGTGAGCCCAGGCAGAAATGTCCAATATTGCATCATTATAAAACATGGCCAATATACAGATGTAAACACAGATAATAGTAAAATAAAATGTAGTAATTTGGAATGCTGAATATTTATTACCTTTACTTTTTAATTATAACATTTTAAGTTCATATGATTTAATATTTAATTATCATATTTAATCATCAGCTCATAAGATTTCTGAAAATCTGAGCCAGCTCTAGCAACCCCACTAAATGGTAGAAGTAAAAACTATTTTTATAAATTTTAATTTCTCATTTAGCTGAAAATAAAAGAACTTCTACTATGTCTCTTTACTAGTTTTCATGCCTTTTACTCTTATTGCTGCTATCCTCTATTTACCTGTTACTTTATAACAAGTACAGAATAGTCAAGACTATTACACATGGTTTCTATGGTTATTATACTAAAACTCCTTTGGGTTGAGTTGATGGGACAGGCCAGCCAGTGCACTTACTACTGCTTAAGGCAAGTTTTGTTCTTTTTTTTTTTTGCTGTGGTTGGTATCAAACCCAGGGCTTCACACGTTAGGAAAGTGCTCTCATAATTAAGTTACACTTATAGCTCAAGAATCCTCTATTCTTATCACTTAATTGTTTTTAGTGACCTAAAGGAAAAATTCTACATGAGGATCTGTCAAGATAAAATGTATTCAGGAACATGTCACAAAAACATTTTATAGTTTGTATTATCCTTTGATGAACTCTATTCTAAAATAAACATATCTACATGTAAAGTTATAGTATTAAGATGTCAGTTCCTTGATTCTGTCAACTTAAGTTTCAAACGAAGAACATGGGAGAAAGAAGATGAAATTGAAACATTATGATATTTACTAACTCACAGAAATTTGAATCTCCTATTTCATGATCAAAATTTATTTTTTTTTCTTTTTTACATTTTAAATTTTTTTGCAGTACTTTTGAACCCAGGGCCTCACAATGCCAGGCATGCACTCTACCGCTGAGGTATATTCACACCCCTTTAAAAAATGTTATTTGGAGATAGGGTCTTGCTAAGTTGCCTAGGATGGCCTTGAAATTGTGGCTGTCATGCCTTCGCTGGCCTCCTGAGTAGCTAGGACTACAAAATCCTTTTTTTCCCATTATTGTTTATTAGTATATGTTTGCAAGACATAAAGAAAATTCATTTAAAATTATTCTATTTAAATTGTACATTTCAAAATTATTAAATTGGTTTTCATTTTGAACATAAAAGCAATTTAACTGAAATTAAAAACTATAAAATAAGTTCAATAAAATGAATTTTTATACATTTCGTATTTTCCCCCTTATTTTGTTAGTCTTATTTCTTTTTCACATCCAAAGGTTTACTTACTTGACAAAAACACAAAGTGATATTATCTTGAAGGGAGGGAGAAATATGGTTAGTGAACTCTAAAGCTTAGTCTATTATGAACCTCAAAAAGCACTCAGATACAGAATTTTAAAGTAAACTGCACTGCTATTATGCACATTTTAGTTTTAAATCAAGAATCACTTCTTAGCCTTTTGAGTATGTTTAAGTGTCATAAAGAAAGTAAATATTGCATTTTCTTTAAAAAAGATAAAATTTAAATCTAATATCTGATTACCTGTTCTCCAATAATGTTTGGTTTTACTGGTCGACAAGGTAAGTGACAGATGCACATCCTATAACCTAGAATGGAAAATGGTTAGTTGTCATTAAATATTCAACTAGCATTAAAAATTATGAGTGAATTTTATTTGCTAAGAATTAGGATTAACAAAAATGTTCATCATCATTAGTCATGAGAGAAATGCAAATTAAAACCACACTGAAACTCCATCTCACTCTAGAAAGAATGGCTAGGATAGAAAATACTACCAACAAGAAGTGCTGGAGAGGCTGTGGGGAAAAAGGAACTCTTCTGCACTGTTGGTGGGAGTGTAGACTGGTGCAACCACTGTGGAGGTCAGTCTGGAGATTCCTCAAAAAGCTGGGTTTGGAAGTCCCATTTGACCCAGCTATTCCACTTCTAGGCATATTCCCAGAAGATCTGAAAACATCATACCACAGTGATATATGTGCACCCATGT
>PVJX010004804.1:0-42468 GCA_004027295.1 Dolichotis patagonum
CCTTTTCTTGTTGTTTAAGGTTCCTCTAGAGGGCGCAGGCTAGGAGCTTTAGCCCTCTTCAATAGGTTATCAGAGATTAGAGTTCACCCAGGGGCAGTGTGCGCTAGCTCCTCCCTTCTGGGCCAGTCAACCTTTGCAGGCCTTCACTGCGTCAGTGTGCACTGATCTCAGGGAAGTAACTGGGTCCCCGCCAGGGGCGCAGCCTATTCCAAGCAGATTCCACCAATCCGCTAGGCGAGGGGAATAACCAGCTGAAGCCACTTCCTTATGGAGTTAGGGCTGTCCTGCCCAAATCCAACATGTCGTCCAGTTGGTTTCCCCTTTCCCGTGGGAGGGTCTTATTCTCATCACTCACCGTGTCCCCAAGAACTGCTGGACTGTCCAATCTCCGACTTCAGCGCGGCTGAGGTGGGAATTCACGGTGCCTCTGGGTGGGTCATGTGCAGTGCCGGTCCCGGCGAGCTGCACGCCGGGCTGTTCAGCTCCGGGCTCCGGCGGCTCAAGCCAGTCGCTTTGGCTCGGATTGCTTGTTCAGGTCGGGCGGAATTCAGGCGTCTTGAGGCGGGTGCCATGCTCACCGATCTTATCTTCACTAACAGTAGCCCCAGGACCTCTTATTCGAGAGGGTTTTTGCGCTTTAGTTTCTTTCTGTGTTGTGAGAGTCTATCTCTCTCTGTTTGGGTCTCTCCAGGGTGTTTTATTCTGGCATTTGAGCTGTCTCTCTCAAAGAGGGTCTCTCTCCTGCTACCTACCAGTCCGCCATCTTGTCTCCTTTATGTAGCCTCTTGAAAATGCCAATGTATGCTATGAGAGATGAGTAAGGAAGACAAATAATGTGTTACTGCTATTAATAAATCACTTTGCAACTGATAGACCCCATGAAAGCGTTTTAGGTCCTCTTATAGACAGTGTCACCTGTTGCTGGTGAAAGAGTGCAGAGGGGTTAGATATATGTAGCCATCTTGTCTCCATGGGGCAACTGACATACCACCAAAACTCAAAGATGGTATGGTATTATGATCCAGTGCCCAGATCCCTGATTGGACCAGAATTAATAGTAGCAGCCTGTAACCCAAGATAGAGACCAGTTTTTACAAGCTGATATGTCAGGTTTTTCTGTTATCTGTAACTAAAAGCACTACTAACTGATATAATTAGAAAACCAAAGCAAAGAAATGCCTCTTTAGTGAGTTATCATAAGTCAGTGGTCTTGTCACTACCATATAGTTCAAGAAACAGAATTTGCCCGCCCTATTTGAAAGCTTCCCACTCCTTCCTTTGCTCAAAAGGAGCAAATGCGAAAAAAAATTTTTTTTTGAAACAAGTTCAGGTTGGCCTTGAATGCACTATGTAGCCCAGGCTGGCCGCAAACTCATAGCAATTCTTTTGCCTCAGCCTCCTGAGTGCTGGGATGACAGGTATGTGCCACCACACCTGGTTACAGGAATTTTATAGAAGTCATTGTTTTGCATTTCCTTATAGTTTAATTATCCAAAAGTACACTCCCTGACACAATTGTTTAATTTTGCTCATTTAAAAAAGAATGTACTGGCCATTTGCAGACTGCGGGGAAAGAGAACAAAAAGTCACCAAGAAGAAAGCTCATCCTGTGAATCAACAGCATGCATAGGACACTGGGGGAACAGCCAGACTCCAGGCCCTTCCAGTACACAGGCTGGGAAACAAGAGGCAACACCCACCACCCACCTCCCCCCAACCCCATAAGCAACTGGTTGACCTGCAGAAACACAGGCTGCAATGATAGGTATTGAGGTGAAATGCATTTTGATGCTTTGCTGTTTCATTGACTTTGCAAGTCTAGGGCCAGTGATCTGATCATCATTCAGAGGATAACAGTACACAGTGTGCCATCTAGGGGAAATCTCCTTCTGGGGGGTAGTAGCCATTGTTAATTCTCTATTGTCTTGTTTTAAAGTCCTATATCATTTTCATTGTTTTGTTGGGTTGGGTTTTACTCTGTTTAGTTCTGTTGGATTTTGTTGTATCCAATGGCAGGGGCAGCTGTTTCAAAGATAGCAAGATATATTATGGTAGCCATTTTGGATTAACTATTGTCTTGTTTTGAAGTCCTTTATTGCATTCATTGTTTTGTTTTTATTTATTTTATTCTGGTCTGTTCTGTTTGATTTTTACTATGTCTGAGGGTATCTGCAGCCATTTTGAAGACAAGAGGCACTATGGTAACCACTGTTGATTTCATATTGAAGTCCTCTGTCACACTGGTTTGTTTTTATTGGCTTTATTCTGTTTTATTTTGCTTGGTTTTATTCTCTTTAAAAGAAAAAAGAATGCTCTATTCTTTAGTTCACACGCTTCTAAATTTTCTTAATTTTTTAACCCTGATGCATGGAGCTGTTTCATAACTTCTGTCATTTTCTTTATTTAGCTTCATTTGGAATATGAATGAAGTTTTACCCTTTGGGGAGTTCTATTTTTCTGGTATGACTTCATTATCTGTAGTTTTATCTTTGGGGTTTTTTGTTTGTTTGTTTTGTTTTTGATCAGGGGTTGAATTTACGACCTTGAACTTTCCAGGCAGGTGCTTATGCTGCTGGGCTAAATCCCGGGCCTGTAGCTTTATATTTAATGGGATTACCCTAATTTTTTCCTTATGTTTCCATGAAGTTCAACCTCAATCTATTTCTGCTGCTCATATTTAATTCAGGTGAATAAGGAGTAAATGTGGACCCAGAAGGGCTTTTCTAGTTTCATAGCTCTACTGTGCCCTCTTCTGGTTTTACATGGAAATATTGCAAATACGGTAGCTACTTCTCCAATACTTTCTGAGTTCCACAGCTTCTGGCCTCCTCCTCCATTAGTATCTAAATTGTCTTAATCCCAATCAGGGTTTGCTGTCCTTCCAGAGAGATCTGCATTGGATATTTCTGAGAGCCCCAAGGATCCAGATCACTGTTGTTGCCTTTACCTTCCTCAAGTCTCCTTGGAGTCATCCACAAATTTGAGTCTCAAAAGCCCCTGCTAGTTTTAACTGTAATCACACAGGTCCATAAACCTCTTTACTCTCAGCATGGATGCCTCCTTAGAGTATAAATATTGGTAGGAATTTTCAGGGTTCTCTGAAAGTCAGTGATCAACAGTTTCCTTTGCCCCTTGCAGCCACTATTCCTGTAGCCATGTCGCATGGTTTTATCTTGTAGTTTTATCTCTGTGTTGGTTTCTTTTGCTGTTCTTCTTTCTCTATTTTTGCTATAGATTAAAGGAAATTTCAAAATAACAATGCCCTAACATCTCTTCCTTTTCCAGAAGTTTAATTCATTTATTGAAAGTAAGCAAAACATAATTTGGACTTCCAAATGACAATCATGACAATTCCAAATGACAATGCATGACCATCAGCTATAGTTCTTAAAGGACACGTTGCTTTCATAACACAGATATTATCACAAGATTCAAAGTCAACCTCTTTCTTTTACCCTGAAATATAATCTAGCAGGTTATACAATAGGAAAAATTTTCAGGGGTGAGGCTTTTAAAAAGTTTTTTCCTCAACTATTTGTTACATAAAAATATTTGTGGCTCCTCATGTAAACTCTATTAGTTTATCATTGTATGACATAAAATGTGTCTTCTTGTGCTCTTGTACAGAACATATACTAAAATTATATCTTCTTTTCATTTTGTTTTGAGATTTTCTTGCAGTACTAGGATTTAACCCAGGGTTTTATATATGCTAGGCAAGTGCTTTACTACTGTGCTATCTCTCTCCATCCCTTTTTATACTTTATCTTAAGACAAACTCTCACTAAGTTGTCCAGGCTGGCACAAATTTGCAGTACTCCTACTTCAGCCTTCTGAGTAGCTGTAATTTTAGGCATGCACGCCCTAGCCCAGAAGAATTGTCTTGTTTTTAACCTAATTGCTTAAGAAAAATTACTAATGTTAATAACAAAAACTACTGGGAATTTACCATGAAGCAGGCACTATGACAAACATTTTATGATCTAATTTAGTCATCACAGAACTCTGTAAAGCTAGTGCTATTATTTCTCCCAATTTAGGAATGAGAGAACAGGCTACTCTATGCTAAAGTACTAAAATTCCCAAAATCTTAGCGACTGAACACAAGAAGTGTGTTCATCACTCATATCACATGTCCAACATGAGCCAGCACAGACCTCTGTCCACATTAGCCACTCAGAGACCCAAGACTGATGGATGCTAGTCTCAAGGAACACAACCCAGCTTGCCTAGTCAGCAGATGTGATCCTAGGACTCTAGGATGTTAGGTCTCTACCAATAAGAGTAGGTCCTGGCAGGAAACAGATAGCACCCTCCAGCACAAAAACTTGGAGAGCTTTATAAATAAGTTATTTATAAAAATGTGGGCAGGGGACAGGGAAACCCAAAAGGAGAAGACAATATTTGAAGCTGGAGACAGGGAGCTTCGGTATCATCCCTAGGCTTGAGGGTTCCAGGGGAAGGAGTGGTTACCAGAACCTGGACTTGTATGCAGATGGTCACTTGACAGAAGCCGTGATATTTGATAAAGGGACCTGCTTACCCTGCACGGCTCCTGTATATCTGTCCTCTTCCCAGTGCCACTCTGCCATGGATAACTCCAGTGAGAAATCACAAGACTAAATAATCTTTAGCATATTCCACACAAGTTAGCCTCCTGAGGCCAAGAGGAGGCAGAGAAGTGTGGTGAGTAAATCTGGAAAGGCAAACAGAAGCCATCCAACAGAGCCACTAACTGGCTAGGACAACTCAGCACACAATAAAATCCAAATGTGGTAAACTGAAGGATGGGGCTACATCTTTTCCTAAAGTCCTTTTGACTTTAAAAGTGGTTTGTCTAAAATACTACAGTCATCAATAGTAAAAATAGTGTATAATCAACTCATTGATCGATGATTATAAAGGACAGCATGCATAATAACAACAGATATTCACATAGAACTGGTCTGAATTTTAACTCCTCATTTTCTCTACCGTAACTACTTAAAGTGGATTAGAAACTCTGTAATGACTTTGCTAAGCAAGTCTTTGACCGAGCACAAGATGGAACATGGGTGCTGACAATTGGAAGAGGACGAAGTGGGGATGATACACTGGGTAAATGGCTTGGAAAAGACTTGTTATGGTTTGGGTGTAACTTGAATGTCTCTAAAAGATCCATATATAAATGCTTGATCTCCAGGGTGGTGATACTGGGAGATGCTGTGTACCTTTAAGAGGTACAGCCTCTTTTGGAAGATCTTCACGCCAAGGGGACAGTAGAATCCTGGCCTCTCAATCTTTAAGCTCGGGGCTTGAGACATAATAACTGCTCAAACATGTGCTCCCACCACTGACATCCAGCATCCTCACCAGAGGCTCAAACCAGTGGGGCTCTGATCCTGAACATAAACCTTCAAAACTGCAAGCTAAGTGATCCATTTCTCTTTATTAAGTTAGTTTCCCTGAGTATTTCACTGTAGTAATGCAAAGCAGACTAATATACGTCTAAACCCCTGCCCTGCCTTAAGCAGGGCTCTTGAAATGAAACAGAACAGTATCTCAATAGCTGTTTCCAAGTTGACATGATCTGAGAAGTCACAAGTTAATTAACTGACCAGTCTACTGGTGTAGATATTTTTTAAAAAGTAGGAAAATATCACAGGATAGTAAGTATAAAAAGAAGAAAAATTAAGAATTCAAATTTGTTTGTCCAACTAACTTTTCTTAAATACATCACCTGTGTACCAAAGAGCACTTAGCACCTGTGAACATTCAGTATAAAGCAGCAAGCATCATTATGTATAAAACAGACTTGAAGAATGATAGGAGATCACTGAGTCTGGGAAGAATGACTAAGTGGGTAGCATGCTGGAGCCATGTCTCAAAAGATGTACAAAAGATTAACCACCCTGGCGATGCAACCTAAGAACTGGTCTTGGACAATACAGATCACAGACTTAGAAACCTGTAAGGCTGACTGACTGCTGGAGTATAAAAATGAAAGAATTAAAAATTTTCAAATCCATTTTGTTATGGCTTGCAGGAAGGAAGAGCATTCATCTTCACTGCAGCTGCCTATAAACACATGGAATCATACATTTTGTTTTCCTAACCATGGATCCACCTAAAACAATACTTCACAAAGATGACACATAGCTCCCGTGACACCCACTGAATGAAGAGGGATTCTGATCACAGGGAAGCCTTCACTGCCCCACACCTGTGGTGTCACTTTCACTGTGAAGACTAAAGACATGTGCCTTGATCTGTGCCTACAGTATAATCAAGAACAAAAACATCTTATTCTTTCATATCAGTTAATATAATCTCATATCCCAATATAGGAAATTTATTTTATGCACTAAACACAAGAAACCAATTTAGTTCTTTAAAATCCAGCCCTACCTAATGGGCCACAACCACCTGCTGAGCACTTATTGAAAGAAGGGCTTATAGTTGTAAATATGTGTCTTAAGCAACTCAGAAGCATCTCTCAAGGACCTGAGTCATTCTCAGGTATATAACCACCTAAAGAGTAAAATTTCTGTCCCTCAGATCAAATGAGAGGACAGAATCCTAGCTGGTAATTACCAGCCTAGCTCACCTGATCGCACCTAGTCTCATAATACTGACCAACACTTCGTACTTTTTTATTTCTGTGACCCCATACTCCTCCTTAGTTACTTGTTTTTAGTTCACTTTAATTTTGGAGGTCACACAGGTGAGCTATATATTATTAGTCTCCCACTTCCTTAGGTTGGGATACCTCTAACATGTGCATTAAGATGATAATAGCTCTTTAGATTACTTTTTCAGGAACTTATGCACTACTTTTTGTGACCACTTTTCACTTAGGCCTGTACAAGTGACTAATAGATGACCTTTTGATGTTAACAGGTCAAATATTTCATGTCATATCATGCTAACATTGCCATTTGCTGAACATGCATCCCACAAAGAGCCATGAAGTTTGATGCAGACCACTGATTACTACACCTCCAATCACCTTTCCCTATGCCTTGGACAGACCATGCTGCTTCTTTATCCCATAAATATCCTCAACTCTACCCTTAGAGGAGTGAATCTGAGAATTGAATCTCAATATCTTTGCACAGCTGCCTGGTGAATAAACTCTTTTCTATTTGCAAAACTTGTATCAGGGATTAGAATATTATGCAGGAGGCAAAATGGACCTCATTCAATAACATCCTCTAACTCTGCAGCAAAGTTTTAATCTCCTTTATGGCTCAAATTTATGAACAATGAAATTTTAGAAGGCTAGTAAAACACTTTTAATTTACAAAAACATTTTATATTTTCGAAAGGTTTCCATTAGAAAATAAAAGAAAGATTTCCATTAGAAAACAGTTAAACTTAATGTCCTGATTTTTACTGAGTTTAAACTTTCACTTTTCTAGAACTTTAATTTACACAAGACTTTTACTGTGTCACTCATCACAGGCAAATAAAAATGGTAATGACTTCCAGTATTTTCTACCATAGCATAGACACATTAAAGGGAAGTAGACAACTACAAAGATAATAGGGAAAAATAATCCTTTGCATGCAATTAAATGAGGCAACACTGATAGCTCAGAAAACAGTAGCAGTAATCTTCTGTCATATTAACCTCTCTTTACTATTAAGATATATGAGTAAAAAGCAAGTAATAAAGTTATAGACAAATATAATTAATAATATATTTTTAGAAAAACTAAACACCTTTCTAAGACTTGTGAAGAATTTATTTCTCTACAGATACACACCTGCAGGTAGTCACAGAAAGCACAATATTAAAATTAAAAAGCTACTTTTTGGAAATATGCTTAAGTGCTGATCTGTTACTTTTGGAAAAAAAAACCATGAAAACAAACCTCTGCTTCTATCAGATGTGCAGAGGCCAATATAGTAAGCAGGTATCATGCCCAGCACTTTGCATGTGCTGTTTCATTTAATCATCACAGAAGCCTAAGGGAACAAGAACCATTACTCCTACTTTATAGATGAGGAAACTAGTGGCAAGGGGAAATGTGGGCCCAAGCCATTTGCTAGTGGCAAGGGGAAATGTGGGCCCAAGCCATTTGATCAGTGACTGCCACAGCTATAATTCAATCTCAAGACTGCGACTCACATCTCAGTTTCTTTTCACAAATGAGGGTGCCTCAACCAGTCACATTTTCAATACTAATTTATTTAGGATATTTGTGATAACCAATGAGGTAAGAAAGATCCATGGTTTTTGGAACACTGGGATTCTTCAGAACACACAACTATCTAGAGCTGTACAACAAAGGTGAGAGGCTGTTCACTTCCTCCACCATTTTGTGCTAATTTAAAATCTGTCTACTGCAATGAAAATTCATGGTTTCTCCTCAGGATATAAAATCAACACATAAAAATCAATAATTTTTCTAAACACCAAAAATGAAGCAGCTGACAAAGAAATCAACAAAACAATTCCATTCACAATATTTTAAAAAATACCTGGAATTCACCTAACCAAGGAGGTGAAAGCCTGCTTCAAAAAACTCTACAGACAACTGAAGAAAGAAATTGAAGAAGCCAGTAAAAGATGGAAAGACCTCCCATGTCCATGATTTGGCAGAATTAATACTGTTAAAACGGCGATTTTTCAGAAAGTGATCTACAAATTCAATGCAATTCTGATCAAAATTCCAATGACAGTTTTCACATAATTTATATGGGAATATAAAAACCCCAGAATAGCTAAGACAGTCCTAAGCAAAAATAGCATGATACTGGTACAAAGATAGACACACGGATCAATGGAAAATAACAGAGGATGTGAAAATAAACCAAACCAAATCAACCAAAACAAAACACACAACCCCCCCCCCAAAAAACCCCACACAGCTATGGACATCTGATTTTTGACAAAAGAGCCAAAAAACAAAAAAAGACTGCCTCTTTAACAAACAGTGCTAGGAAAACTGGGCTCCATGTGTAGAAGAATGATTCTGGATCTCTAGCTCTTATCTTGTACAAAAATCAATGCAAAATGGATCAGAAACCTAGCTGTAAGACCTGAAACTTTGAAACTGCTATAAGAAAACAGGGGACACTTAAGGCCATAAGCACAGGCAATGACTTTCTGAACAGGAAATAGCAGAAAGAATCAACAGGTGGGACTACATCTAATTAAAAAGTTCCTGCACAATAAAGGAAACAACTGAGAGTATAAAGGCAGCCTACAAAATGAGAGAAAATCTTTGCCAACTACTTTTCTGACAGAGTATTATTTAGAATATATACAGAACACAAGATACTAACACCAAAAAAATCATATAGTCCAAACAATAAATAGGTAAATGAACTGAACAGACTTCTAAAAAGAAAAAGTACAAATGACCAATAAGTATATGAAAAAAATGTTCAACATTTTTAGCCATTAGGAAAATGCAAATCAAAACTACACTG
The DNA here is from genome assembly GCA_004027295.1 of Dolichotis patagonum. Classification (NCBI taxonomy): domain Eukaryota; kingdom Metazoa; phylum Chordata; class Mammalia; order Rodentia; family Caviidae; genus Dolichotis; species Dolichotis patagonum. Next base: position 9,421 of record PVJX010004804.1, read on the forward strand.
AGATTCCATTTCACACCAAACAGAATGGCTACCATCAAGAATACAAAAAATAGTAAATGCTGGTGAGGATTCAGGGAGAAGGAACTTCTCTACACTGCTTGTGGGTATGTAAATTAGTAGAGCCACTATGGATATCAGTATGGATGTTCTTTAAAAATAGAATTACTGTATGACCTCTGGTATATACCTGAAACAATTCAAGTCAACATACCATAGGATACCTGCATATCTATATCTATTGTGGCACACTTCACAATGGCCCAGATATGGAAAGTTGCCAATTAACATATGAATGGATTAAAAAGCAGTATATATATATATATATATATATATATATAACAGAGTATTATTTAGTATACAGTATTAAGTCATTTGCAGAAAATGGAAGGAAATATAAATCATCATGTTAAGCAAGATAAGCCAGACTCAGAAAGACAAGTATTATGTATTTTTCCTAACATGTGGAATCTGAAAAAATGACATGAAGTAGAAAGGAGACTATTATTAGACTACAGAAAGGAAGTAAGGGGATAGGGTGTAAGGGAAGGTAAAGGGGAGATAGAAAAGAGCTATTAATAATATCATTAAGAAATCATGATGTTGACATAAATTTATTGAGGCAAAAGGCACCCACTACATTCCATTAAGTGAAACAGTGGTACAAAACAATTGGTACTGCCAATTTTTTATTTTAAAATATTTAATAACATATAGAGATAACAAAAATTCATCTGGAATGGTGTTTGCTTAACTATTTTAATCTATCTCTGGGAGTGAGGAGCTGAGTACATTTTTCTTTTTGTAGAAGAGTATTATTTGACTGGTAATATTATAAAACATTTCTAAGTAGAGGAAATTAAGAATTGCTATGTGAAGTGATAGGTATGTCAATCAGTTTAATTATAGTAATCATTTCACAACATACATAGATATCAAAACATGTTGTGTATGTTAAATATATGATTTCACCTGTCATTTACACTCAAAAAAAGTATTTTACAAAGCAAATAAAAAGACTGAAAGTGGTAGAAAGATAAAGAAAAGAATAGAAATGATTAATACAAAAGTTCAGGGTGAAGTAATCTTTCTAGAGGAAGTAGGAAGGTGTAGCTGAGAAACAGCTTGAGGTTGTTCTTTCATCTTTCCCGGTAAAAACATGGTTATTCATTGTTATTATATTATATTTTTATTCCATATACCCTTCCAAATATACTTCACTTCACAGTAAAATGTTTTTAAAATAAATTTCATGAAATCAGGAAAACTTCATGACTTCTTTGAAATTTTTAAGATTTATATAATAAAATATCAAAATGATAAAGGTAAAGATGCAAATACCTGGGTCAGTAGCAGAGATAATTGCTCCAAAAAAGAGACAATCTGTGTAATAAAATTTATCAGAGAGCTGCCCCACAATCTTCATGAGCTTCACCACACCATACATGAGATTTCTGTAAAAAGGTAAAGTAAATTATGTCTAGAAAAAATGTACAAACATGCAAGTAGATGAGCTGCATGCTTTAAAAGAGATTTATAAAAGCAACAGCTAATAAGCATGATCTTCAGTTAGCAACAAAATTAACGCATCTTAAGTAACTTGGTAATAGAGGAGAAGGAAGATGATAGAACCTGACATAATATGTAATAAATTGTTACAAAACTAATAGATTCTGAGATAGTATATTTAGAGTCATACAAAAGAATGGGCTGGATAAAGCTGGAGGGGAAAAATGAGTTGGTCACAAAGATTCAACCTGTTACTGTCTTCTCTCCCAAGAATTATTGCAAGGAAGGGAAAACAGGCAAAACTCTGTCCTATTAACATATCAGTGTCCCTACTGACACAGCTGGCCACTTGCTCTGCATGGGTCAGGTAGGCCAGCAACAACCCTCCTTATGTTGGGCAGAACGTGGTCCAACAGGGATGGCGAAGTTCAATTTTTCTGCTCCACTGAATCCCATTTCCTACATGACACCTTATAAGTTGGGAACAGTAAGGAGTATTTTTAAAAGGCCTACTATGCGAAACAAAAGGTCTAATATGTGCTACAAGGGTGTGTGTGTGTGTGTGTGTGTGTGTGTGTAGTGATACAGCAGCTGCAGAAGTTAAGGAAGTAAAAATAACCATGACTTATTGTATTCTACAGCTGATCCTGTAATAATGAGATTTGTGATGAATGCTTAGAACAGCGGATGGGTCAAGCTAGAAGTGAAAAGAAATAGTACTTGCAAAATGGAATCCTCATGAGGAGAAATACTTACAACTTAGTGGTTGCCTAGTATGTGCTAGGTGCTGTTCCAAACACTTAGCCATGCACTTAAATTTCAGTCCATATCTATTCTATGGCACAGATTTGATTTGCCTTTTCTTGCTCACCAATGGTTCTTCATATACCTTTTAAACGTTTCCTCAAACTAGATCCTCCTTTCCATTTCCCTGTACTACAATGTTAGACCTGGGTAACAGAGTTCTCTGGCAGCCTTTTCTTCATCTTGCTTCCCAATGTCATTAATCCCAGTTATATAAACTGTGGCTCATCAGTGATTTTTCATTTCTTAAAGGATAAACTCCAAGCCTCTCCTTTCTTGAAAAAACGAAAGGCCTCTGCCTTTATCTCCTGGTTTCTACCTAATTTTTAAAAATTAACTAACATCCTTACTATAGTCAGGAATAATGTCCCTTTTCTGTTCCAACATCATATCCAGGTACCACATGATATTTAGTCATCAAATCTCTCTAGTATTCTCTTGCTTGTGATACTTTCTTGGACATTGCTTATTGCTGATGACCTTGGCAGTTTCGAGGATTACCAGGCAGGTATTTTGCCCTTCATTTGGAATTCCTCTGATTTTCTCTCATGGTTAGACTGAAGTGATATATTTTTGGGTGGAAGACCACGGAGATAAAGTACCATTCTCATGACAAATACCAAGGGCAAATAATATCAACATTATTAATCGCTACTGATACTGATATCTTGATTACCTCATTCAAGTACTATTTTCCAGATTTCTCCATTTATAAGCTATTCTTTTTTCCCTCTTCTCTGTACCATACTCTTAAGAAGAAGTCATTATGCACAGCCCACACTCAAAGCAGAGTTGAAGTAAGGTATTGGAATGGGGAGATTAAGTTATACCTCCTTGAAGGAATGCATCCATAAAAATTATTTAGAATTTGGCACAGGAGATTTGTGCTTTCTTTCCCATTCATTTACTCATCCAATTATTTATTTTACTCTTTGGATGATAAAAAATACAAACACAATGTTATTCATTTTGCTGTTCTTTAGCCACTGGGGAGTGTGACCATTAAGGAACTTTCAAGTTGGCCCTTGTGTCCCTTTGACATGCCCTTCATCCTTGTTCTTGTACATCTTTTGAGGACTTACTTTGTGGTATTAAAAGAAGAATTTTCATGTCTATTTCCTTTTCCCACCTTAGAATAAGCCATTTCTACAAGGGACTCTGGTTCTTTTTATTGAAGAATGGTAATAGAAGCCAAGATCTGGGAACTGGAAGTAACTGTATTTCATTTAAATCATTTATTTTTTTCAAAAATATATGTTTATTAGTACAGGTTTGCAGTACATAATGATTACATTCTTCATAGGGAATTGATACACATGCATACACATACCAATTTCCTCTTTAATTCCCCTTGTCCTCCCATCCCTCCCTCTCCTCCATCTCTAGGTCTCCTTCCCATTCATAGAAGATCTCCCTGTTTTGTATTATTTATCTTTTATTTTGCTCCTTCAGTTATTTGTACTTTGGGTTTCTCCTGTAAGAGGAACTATGTGATATTTGTATTTATGTGTCTGATTCATTTCAGAATCCAGCTTAATTTTAATCTTAATTTTAATCTAAATAGCCACATGTGGCTAACAACTGCCATACCGGATAGCACAACTCTCAATCCTAACTGCCATCATCTCAAACTCTAAATACTGGATTTCTGTGCACCCACATGGATCTCATCCATTCAGGAAGTGTGTCAATTTGATTATATGAGAAAGATTACCTTACCCAATAATGAAGCAAGAAACGGCAGTCCCCAAGAAGGCATATGCAAGAATAGATCCAAGGTTTCTGAAAAAGTGTCTCTGAATAAAACAAACAACAAACAAAAACAGGAATTACCTTGTGATTTTTGACAGCAAGCATAAAACACACATAAGTAATTATAATGAAAGTTACTCCTCATTAATGCCATTTAGCCTTAAATATCATGGTTTTAAAATATTCTCTGTGTTGCTAATCATTGATCAAACAGGCAAGGGCTTGGTAAATTTTCAGAAAAAGCTACTGTGGTTGATATTAAATTACATGGAATTAAATGGAGAGGGATGAGGCAAGGAGGGGAAAGAAAGAAGGTAAAAGAGTTGAAGGAGGGAGGGAGAGGGACAGAGTGAGTACACTAAGCACTCTAGAAAGCTAATCATATTTTTAGATTTAACCCAAATAATTTTTATTCTATAATCCAGCTAGTTACTTCCAGCTCTAGTGGTATTTTCAAAGAACACTATAGATAGAAATGAGAAAGCCTCATCCAAAGAGTTTTCTGTTTGACTTGATTTGACAGTAGAAAATAGAGCCCTAAATATATGCTCATGGGGTTTAAACTTTCCTTTTAATTAATAAAAGGATTAATCTTTGGAGCCTGGGAAAGAGGGACAATAGAGCTGGAAAAAAATGAGAATAAGTAAAGTTCCATTTAAGATGGACATGTTTTTATAGAAAGAACCTCATACCATTATAAAATCTAGCTATTACTCAGAAAGAGGAGGCAAAATGATAATCTTTTCAATATTTCTGTACATTGGTTACCTTAAAAATGTAAAACACACACACAGAAGATTTACTTCTTAGAAGTCTTTAAGCCTATAGAATACTGTGACTGTGGGAAAAGTTATACTTTCCTTGAAATCCTAAGCCATAGCTCTTGCTTCTCAAGGCAAAATCTGTTCTCATTCAACAAACAGAATTATTTAACAAAAAAGACAAACAAACTATCACAAGCATCCTAATTTAACAAGGGCCAGGAATATTTTACCTAAAATATTTCAAAAGGCAGCAGGGCCCCAGTGTGTAAGCTGAGTAACATCAGGGACAGACAAGGCACAGGAAGAAGAACTCAGCCTGCACCATGCAGCCACCACAGAACAGGACCAGACAAAAGGCATCTTCCGGCCTGTATCACAAATGGAGAGCTAGACCTCTCAGCTTCAGCCTTTCCTGACGCCTGCCCCCATTCCGAGGCTGCAAAGAAGATGTCAAGGAATGGCCAATGCCCTAAATCTTCTGCTAAGAAAAATACTTCAAGGCCTTGCCATATCAACAGTCACCAAATGAGGGTGCTGCCTAAACAGATTATGGACACATTATGTTTGACTTTTAAATCACTATCCCCAGTCTTTTTTAAGACAATGCATTGATCTATTAATATTTTATAAAAAGATAATTATATTTCAATAAATCAACAACTGTAAACCCACTTCCCTTTACAAAAATCTATTAAAGACTTAAATCATGGAGTGCTAACAGTGCATCAAGGACAAGACAGGAGATGAATGACGCTCATATGAAGTACCCAGAAACAAATTTCAATCCCAGGTATGCTTCTCTTACCATTCAGCTTGCTTTCAGGTAACCATTTCTATGATTAGTATGAATATATATTAAAGTAAATCCATATTCATGATACTAGCCAAAGCACAAAATTAAAAATGTAAATCTACTACCAAAAATACATTCATAATATATTCTAGAATCACAAGTACATAAATTACCCATTCCTCATTCATATCTTCTGATATGAACTAAAATTTTACTGTAGCTTGAAGAGATACACCATTTATTTGTATATTACATCTAGTACTTAAATGTGTACTTCACAAAGTACTTTCACATATATTAGTCCATCCATTTCTCACAATGCCTACAGTATGAAGCTGTTTTTTATACCATGTTACTCAAGAGAACTTTTAAGACTCAAAGGGATGACATGAGTTGCCTGAAGTTATATACCCACCAAAACACAGCTGCAGAACTGGAAAGCCAGTCTCTAGACCCCAGTGCACTGCTCTCTTGCTGCTTAAGTTTCCCTGCTGCCCAGTTTAATCCCTACCACTTCCCTTTCTGTATGAAAGGACAGGAGGGTCGAGGAATTTAACTCAGCAGCACAAGTGTTTGCCTGGCAAGTGTGAGGTCATGAGTTCCATCCCCAATACCAAAAACAAAAACAAAAACAAAAGAAAGGACAGGAGGTGTCCAACGAATTGCTAGATCTATCATTCTATGCTTATTTGGCTACAATACAGCCATGACTGGTGCAGAGTCTCCTCTATTCATTACTCTGAGGTACTGAACGAAAGGAAGAGACAAAAGAATATGGTGGCATGATCCAATAAAGTCTTCAGGAATCTATACCTATGACAGACCAGAACAAATAAGATTTATTTTCAGTGAAAATCCCCTTCATATTCTGATTCCTAGTATACCACTATAAGCCTTACATTTCTACTCCTTGGGACACCCTATCCTCTCCCATTCCTCACTGTTAGTGTGTTTGTGTGTTTGTGAGTATTTAGTGGGAAATTTCACCAAAAATGAAGGTTTCTATAGATGAATTATTTCCCAGCCAATGCCCTGTATGCAAACTATGAGTGATAGCACAAAATCAAAGCTAATTCCGATGATAACTATTTCTAATCAGAAAAGGCCCATGTCTGCACTGAGGACTATGTGCACATAGGTCAAATGTTCTGCGTGTACCTGTCAAATGTATCTGCATGTACTGATAGTGTAACACACTATCAGTTAAATAGTGAAATATCACACATTCAACTGCCAAAATGTTTAATCAGAGAAGGCAAACACAGTAAAAACCAACTATTTCAGTGCTTTTATAAACACTACTTTAAAAAGGAAAAAGACTAATAATTAATAACCCAAAAGAGCAGCATGTGAAGAACAGCTTAAATTGGAAACTAGAAAAGCCTGTTACTTGTTTTTCTTTTAAGAAAATAGGACTGATGAAGGAAAGGTTGTGCAAATATGATGTTTTTCAGCCATTAAAGTGGCTTTCACAACCCATAATTTGGTTTAATTTAAAGCAATTATGACTTTGATTATACATTGAGATTAGTTGTTTAAAATACCAAATTATTCATCATTAATTTTGGTCTGAAAAAGAATTTCAAGTTCTCCATTTAGGTAAATAAATAAATTTATTTAGACTCATAATAACCATCTCCTTCACATGTCAATGATTGACACACAGGTTCAGATGATTTTTGCAACCCCATAGGCAAGTCAGGAAAAATGGTACAGCTTATTTGTAAAGAACCGCTAAGTCCCAACAGTGAAGTGATGGTCCCTGGAATCAGAGAGGTGATAACCTTGATTCAGTCCCACACCATCTACATAACCTTACACCATTAATCTAAGTTTGGTTGCATCATCAGTGAAATGCAGGATACTCATTACAAGTGACTGCACAAAAGTGCATTGGGCTGGTGTGCAAAAAAGAAAAATCTCCTACTCCAAAAGTATCCATTATGGAGAAAGGATTTATTGTATCCCTCTACTGATGACATTCCACCCTGCAGATAATGCAGTAAGAAGGGGTCACTTTGATATGAAAATGGAAACTGGCTTGACCCTCTACACAGTAGGGGATCATTCTTGCTCCTCTAACCTCCATACTGGGAGCAAAAGAGGCAGCCTTTGGCATCCTCGATGATTTCTAAGATCTCTCCACTTCAGCCTCCATATCTATGACTGTGAACAGGATTATGTTCAGGACTGTGAACAGGACTGTGAACAGGAACAGGTTTGATATTTTAAATAACTAGAGGCTTAAGCCTAACATTGCTGTCAAGCACAACAACCCTCAATATTAAGGATAGTGAAGTTTCTTAAAACTTTATTTTGGAATAAATATAGATTTACTGAAGTTGTTAAGACAGTAAAAGAGGTCTTCTGGATCCTTCACCCAGATTCCCCCATTGGTTATATGTTATACTCACCATTAAAAAGTTTCAAAACCAAGAAACTTGCATTGGGACAATGCGTGTGGATAAATGTCATTTTATTACATGTGCAGATTTCCTATTACTACAATTAAGACACAGAACTGGGTTGATGATGTAGCTTGGAGGAAGAACATCCATTCAGATTATGTCTCAATGGTTTGTTCAATTATATGGCTGAGTATTGTTTATAGTGTGGATGTACCACAGTTTATTCAACCATTCACCTACTGTTGATGATATTTTTGTTACTTCCAGGTTTTGTATATTACAAATGCAGTAGTATGAACAATTGGATATAGATTTTTTGTGTCAACATAAGTTTCCATTTCTCTGAGATAAACCTTTGGTAGTGAAATTATTGGATCTTGCAGCAATCTCAACTCCAGTTTTGTAAGAAATTGCCACTTTTGTTTCCTAGAGTGGCCATACCACATTTCCTACCCACAGGAGGTACAAAAGAGCTCTAGATTTTAAAAGAAAAATTAATTGCTGATAATAAGTCACCTATAGTCTCTGAGTGGGTGAGGAAAACAATAATGAGCAATCTGTGAGAAGAAGAAAACTAGAAAACTCTGCAGGTAAATTAACACAGAGATTTATATATCTTAAGAAATTAACTGGCAAAACCCTCTTACCTTCTTCAAACTGTATCCAGCATGGAAAATAATTGGAGGCAACAAAATGTTGAAAAACACCTCTGGGTCAAATGTTACCTAGAAGTTTAAAAACAGAAAAGTCAATTTTTAGTATGATGCTGTATTTCTTTAGTATTGGGAGTCATTGGTTAAAACTTAAATATATGTGGAAAATGAAACCAATGTGATAAATCACTGACTCAATCCAGAAAAGAAGCCATAATTTCCCTGTAGACTGGCACGTTCTTCTCACTTTACCTCTGATCTATGATCTTGGCATGATGGTTTAATACATTATTAAGAGGTAACAATTTAATGCAACTTTGAGAACTCACAGAAAGCTACTAGCCAATGTTATCAATAAGAAATAAAAACATCTTGATTTTTATTACACCTTTATAAAGGCTTAAAGGCAACCAAATGCTGTTGTGATTCTTTATTAACTTCCTGGATCCTCTCACATAATCTTTTACAGACATTGTAATGGCTGATACACTATGCCAACTTGAGAAGGCCAGAAGTTTAAGTGATTAATCAGGGGGCCAGGGTCCTTACTTAGTAACATCCTCATCCTTTACAAGAGAAGGGCACAGAGAAGGTGTGAGTGCTACACCCACCCGAGTGATGTAGCCTGCATACAATAAAAGGGAAATGAGGAAGGACTGATTGCTGGTTCTTTTGAGGAGCTGTAGTCTTCGCTTTCAGTTTGGACATCGTCATCTGGCTTCTGGCACAAACTGTTTGGCTTCTTCAGCCTTCGGGTAGACTTTTCAGCCTGAATCATAGATTCTTCAGCATGCCATCAAAGACCCATCAGCTTCCTGATATGGACTTGCACAGGACACTGCAGTGAGCTCCGGACCTTGGGCTGGACCCTTTAGCCTCCAGCATGCAGACACCCTCTGCACACTTCCTCACCTGACTCTGTGCTTGATCATCATAAGCCAATCTTGTCATTTCTTATACATTTGTATATCTTGTGTTATATGCTTCTCTAGTAAATCCTGACTGATACACATATTTCTGAATTTGAGTGCCTTTTAAGTAAGCAGCATTCTTGATACTTGATGTAGCCCAGATCAAAGTTAACAGTGAGTCTAGTGGTTTTGTGACTATCATCATAAATTCAGCAACTCTAAAGATACTGAAATTCTCTGTAGGGTTAAAACAAAGAAACAGTTCTGAAACTTCTAGACAGCAAAGTCTTATCCCCCCAGAAGAGAATCAGGTATTCTATAAACATGCTAATCTTTTTTAAACAAATTTGCTCATGTGGGTAGACTAACTGGCGTTTATTTCAATTACTTATCTTAAATCTCAATTTTTCCTTGTCATTATTCATCTATTTTGGTTGAGACAGAGTCTTGCTGTATATTCTAGACTGATATTAAACTCACTCCTCTACTCTAATTATTAAGTTAGCTTTTTTTCTTTGGAGATTTTAGGTGTTAATCAGCCTAGTTAAAAAAAATAATGGTTCTTTCCAGCTGTTTTAAAGAAAACAAAACATTATGGCAGCCATTACTAATTTAATATCATCTTGCTTAGAAGTCCAAACATGCTTCTACTCTGCTATTACCATCGGTTCTATCATGTTGTGTCTTGTTGGGATTTTAATATATGTGATAGTATAAACAAATTTTTTATTGAAAATGAGATATTATAGTAGCCATTGATCATTCGCTGTTATTTGGTTCAGAACATCCTGTAATTCTTTCATTCTTTTGAGTGGTTTTATACTATTTTGGTATGTTTGATATTATTATATTTGAAACTATGCTCAACTATAGCAGAGAAAGAGATATTTTGATAGTTACTGTTAATGTCCGGTTGTCTTATTGTAAAGTGCTGTTTTGCTTATGTTGTTCTGTTCTGATCTGCTTTGTTCTGCCCTCTTTTGTTTTATTCTCTAAAAAAATAATGGTTCTTTCAAATTATGTTGTATTCTATTTTCTTGCTAAAGATAAGAGTAGCCTGAATAGCAGGGAATGTCAGAATGAGTAGGAGGCTTAGATCTCCAAAATTAGTTAAAGTGAACTAAAACAAATAACTAAGGGGGAGATGGTGACTCAGAGAAATGAAAAAATACAAAGTGTTGGCTATTATGCATAAGACTAGGCAAGCTGTGTTTGTTGGCTGGTAATTATCAGTTAGAATTCTGTCTTCCCATTTAATCTTAGAGACTGAAATCTTACTCTTTTTATGATTATGTGCCTGAGAATGGATTGGGATCATTTCACCTTTTGCCCTTGTCCTACCCAATTCCATCTGAAGAATTCAAGCTGCCATTTCAAAATAGCCATTAATGTGGCTTTTACATTGGGTGTCTCTCATAGTTACATTTAATATTACAATATTTATGGAAATCCCATTCTTTATTAGGAAGTTCTGGGAGTAAAGGTCACACAAGTATTGCCATTGGGACACCTACATGATGATCATATTTAATACTCCAAGTTGAGAATAATTTTTCTTAAAGATTAGTATATTCCAAGAACACATATTTAATTTATTTAATTTTCTGAGCACTCTCTGTACTCTACCCCTTCTGCCTACATGTCTTCATGCACATTAACCTCGTTTTATATTTTCACAGGCTCCCTACAACCTGGATTTCCCATATAACTATCCTGAAGTCTTCTTGTTGATAAGCCCTGGTCTATAAAGTAATGGAATATATGTCAATAAATACAAATCTTGCTTGTCCTAGAAATTACTCACATGAGGAAATATAAAATCCTTTTTCTTGCAGAACATTTTTGCTGTCTCCACACCAAATTAAAAAAAACAATGTTTGGATTCAAATTGTAACACAAAAAGCCTTTCTTCCCTTAAAGATTCATTAGGCATTTGTCATTAGTCATAATGAGAGTATACACTCAAATATGTAGAATATGGCAAAAGAATTGCACTTCTGAATACTAAGTTAAAAGTGAAATCAATAATATTTTAAGAAAGAAAAAATCTCTAATCCATAACATAAGAAAAATAGTAAAGAAAAGATGGTGGTGAGACAAATGAGGTGGGGACATGCAAACCCATTGCACAATCAGTAGTTCACATTAGCCACAGAGCCCAAGAAGCTTAAGAAGGTCACAAAGCTAAAAGGCTCCAATTAAAATTCTGTTTTCTTCTCCTCATTATGGCCCAAAATCTATCAAAACTTAGACCTAGGAATGTTACTGATATTCCAGGATTTTGGGAGGATTTTTCTCCACAAAATCAAAATAGAGCCATGGAATCAACAACCATACCATTGAGAACTATGCGCCATCTCACCTTCCGCAGCATGTCATTCTGCTCTACACTGTTGACCTTGCCAGGGCTGATTTCTCCTTTCAGAGTGTATTCAAAGAACTTCCCACTGACATTCACTAATAAGGTGCTGAAGGCCCTGTCTTCCTGAGTACAGCTGAGTGATTTGTCACGGCCACTGGTGGCAGGAGTGCCATACCTCAAGATCACCCCAACGATGAGCCCTGAAATACAGCAAAGAAAAAAAAGACATCAAGCCTGTGGAAGAATAGAATATGGAAATAATGACACTGCTACTTTCAAAGATTATGAGATGTAAAGGAAATCACACAAGCCATGTTGATGCTGTGTATTCAGCAGCAACTCCACAGTCCTTTAGAAAGGGTTGAGTATCACCTATTCTGGTCTGATTTGAGTCGCTTGGCCACCAGAAGGACAAGATGGAAAGGTACCTCTGGTGGTTATTATGCCACTCTAAGTAGTTTTAACACAAAATCATGTCTTATTTCTGGGCCTTTGGTGGAAGAAAAGGGAATGATGATCAGTGATTTTTTTTTCTGCTTAGGATAGCACAAGAAGGAACTTGCTGAACCCTTGATTTGCCCCAGAAGCAACCCTCAAGCCAGTCCTAATGCCATCTGCTAGCAAGGACCAGGCTGCTGGAATTTCTGGTGGCTATAATGCAACTTGCTTTGCCACACACTGGGGCGCGGTGGAGAATGCTTTTGCCTAGGTCACTTGAAGCACTGGGTATCATAGAGAAAGTAATTATACCCCTTGGGAAGCTAAATGCAGCAGTGTAAATTTGAGCAGTCATGATTCAGAGCTGGAGATCTGGCTTCTTGGGGCTCTGGCTATGAAACAGCTAAGATAATCAGCTGTAAGTCTTTAAGTCTCATTTCCTTCTTAGTAGGGTTTTCCAATTAGAGAAAAATAAAAACAGCAAAATTGTGTATAAGCATTCAATTCCATGAATGAGGAAGGAGTGTCAATTCCCTGGTCCTGGACATGAGTCACAAACAAAAGTGACTAAAATGCGGAAGAAAAAATAAAAGGCATAAGTGACTACCAGACACATGTATAATTATCTCTTAGGAAAATTTTAGACTTCTCCCTAAATTCAGTTCTTTGCTAGCAACATTAAAAGAACAGTAAAAATGCTTTCCCAGCTCACTGACCATTAATGGAGAAAATTACATCTGAAAAAGAGCAATGTTTACTATATTCTAAATGCTACAGTTTGGATCTTAAATGTTCCCCAAAGGCCCAGTAGCACCCCAGCTTGGTGCTACTGGGAGACACTGGAAGCCTTTAACAGATGGAGCCTAGTGGGACGTCTTAGCCACTAGAGGTGTGCCCTTTAAAGGAGTAATGAGACTACAGCCCCTTCCTCTTCCTGTTCATCATTCCTGACTCTGAGCTGCACAGTTTCACTCTACCACACACTCCCACCATGATGTGCTGCCAAGGCCCGAGCAATGGCCAATCAGCCAAGAACTGAAGCCTCTAAAACAGTGAGACAGAATAAACCATTCCTTTACTTACTTATCTCAGGTATTGTTATAGTAATAACTGACTAACACTACATATAACGTTCTATAAGGTCATCAAGATACATGAGAATTCACTAGACACTGAATAGCAAATCACATATAAAAGCTTGTGTTTAACTATAGAAAAATAGTTAAGCACAAATGTGTCTATGGTACATTATTATAGACCTATATTAATAGATACACTTTTAAGGGGTATGAGAAAAATTAGACTTTTTATAAAATCATGTTTGTCATTACCAAAAAGAGATGGCTTTGGGAAAAATAAAAATCACATAACACAGATGGCTCTAGTTGTCTTGGAATAAACACTTAAAGTTTTTAGCTTCAAACTTCTGTTCAGGCTGTTTAGCATTATACCTCACTCTCTGTCCACTTGTTCCACTGTGCTCTTAGCAGCCTCAGTTACAAAAGGGAAACTGGCACTAGACTAATGAGGGCTTGTTTCTTTGATGACCCTCTGGGATTTTTAAGCCCCATGTTACTCATGATTGTATTCTTTCCTCATAGTACCAATTTTGGGATGGGCACATATATTAACTGTATGTAAGCTTTTCTTGTTTTGGATTATGTCTTTTAAAAATTATGAAAGTCAGAGCAGGAGATTTAGCTCAGCGGCATAAGTGCCTACCTGGCAAGCACTAGGTCATGAGTTTGATCCCTGGTTAAGAATAAAAAAAATTTTTAAAAAAAACTCTGCCTAAGTATTTGGGGCTAGGGATTTAGCTCAGCAGCATAAGCACCTGCCTTGCAAGCACATGCGTCCAGAGTTTGATACCCGGTACCGATAAAAAAAAAAATCAGAAAAGTCAGCAATTGTATACCATCAACACAATATGGCAATAGTTTTCAAGGAGTTTTTGCATACGCACAAGTTTAAAAAAAAATTTTTTGGTACCAGGGATCAAACTCATTACCTCATGCTTACCACTGAGCTATATCCCCAGGCCCACCACAAGTTTAAACAGTCTTGAATTTTTGCACCTTTGAACTCACCATTTTGTCTTTAGCCAAATGTCAAAGGAATTTCATTCATATTTACTTTTCATAAAAGTTTATGGATTGTGAAATCAGTGATTCTCTCTTCATTATCTGACATTTCCTGTGCTATGTTTTTCTGGCCTACATACATAGTTATTTCTCTTTCTGGCCCGCATACGTGGTTATTTCTGTTTATAATCTAGCTGTTGATATGGACATTGATATATTAGAATTCATTTAAGAAGAAATCATTCAAAATATTTTTGTTGCTTATTTTAAATATGCAATGAAGTACATTCACTATTTAAAAACAATTTTATTGTGGTACAATTTATACACCATAAAATTCATCCATTTTTATGTACAATTCAATGATTTTTAGTATATTAACAGAGCTGTGCAATTATCACCACAATCTGATTTTGGAACATTCCCATTTATAGTCACTGCCTGATTCTTACTCCCATCCCCATTATTAATATAATTTCTATCTCTATAAATTTACCTTCTCTGAACATTTCATATAAATGGTATCATACAATACGTAGTCTTTGTACCTGGCTTCTTTCACTGAGCATAGTATTTTCAAAGTTCATTCATGTTGCAGGTACATATCAGTACTTCATTCCTTTTTGTTGCTGCATAGTAATTCATTATTATATTTTATTTGGCCGCTGTCTTAGTTACTTTCTTGTTGCTGGGACAAAATATCCGATACCCACAGGTTAAAGAAGGAATGGTTTACTTCAGCTTACAGTTTGTAGAGGTTCCAGTCCATAGTTGGTTAGCTCCAAGGTAGAACAGCATGGTAGAGGGGCATTGCAGAGGAAAAACAGTTCATAGCAGAGCAGGAAGGAGGTAGCAAGCAGCAAGCAGCAGAACCACAGCAAAGCAAGTATTTTTTTCCATTTTATACCATCCAGACTACAAGCCTTGGGTGGTACCACTCATACCCAGGGTGGGCTTTACCATTATCCACATCCAGAAATATGCTATTTCCAATCAGTGGACTAATTTAATATCACACACCTTTAATCCCACTATCACATGCCCTACATCCAGCCAGTTCCAAAAAGCCCACTGACGAGCACATGAGGCTTTGGAGGGATATCTAGATATAAGCTGTAACATCCAGTTACCAAGTGACAAATATTTACATTGTCTCCACTTTTGTTATTGTACATAATGCTGATGTTTGTATGGATGTGTTTTCATTTCTTTAGGATAGATACCTAAGAGTGAAACTGCTATACCAGATGGCAAATATATATTTAATATTTTAAAAACTGTTAAACTGTTTTTCATTTAAAAGGCTGTGAACCATTTTATATTACCACCAGCAATGTATGAGAGTTACATTTTATAAGCTTAACATTTGTATTGTCTTATGATTATACCTAAAGAGAGGTACTTCACTATAGTTTTAAATTGTACTTCTCTAAAGTCGAAAGATGCTGAGGATCTTTTTATGTGCTTATGGGCCATTCCATTATCTTCTTTGGTAAAATCTACCCATTCAAATTTTTGACATGTTTTAAATCAGGTTATATTTTTGAATTTTAAGAGTTCTTAATGGGACCAGGGATTTAGCTGAGTGGCATAAGTGTCAGCCTGGCAAGCACGAGGTTGTGAGTTCGATCCCAGGTAACCAGAGAGAGTGAGAGAGAGAGAGAGAGAGAGAGATGGAGAGACAGACAGAGAGACACAGAGAGAGACAGAGATCTTTATGTAATGTGGATATAAGTCACATATTGAAAAATATGGTTTCAAAATATTTCTCCCAAGTCTGTGGCTTATTTTTTCTTATCTTTTTAACTTCTTTTGATTCCATTGTTAATTTTTACTTGTTTACTATCATAAAGTAAAACTGATTTTTTTCTTTTGGTGTTCTAAAAATTTGAACACACATGTGTAGATTCACCACTACAAAAAGGATGCTGAACAATTGTATCACTACCCCCAAATTACCTTGTACTATCCCTTTATACTTACATCTTCATCATCTCTGTAACGTCAGCAACTACCTTGTTTTCTATTTCTGTTTTGTCTTCTCAAGAGGATTAAATAAACAGAATCATCAATCAGGTAATCTTTTAAGACTAGCATCAGTCACTCAGCATAATACTTTTGAGATGCATTCAAATAATGTGTATGAATGAGCACTTCATTCCTTTTAACTGCTAAGTAGTACTCTACTGCGTGAATTACTAGAGTTTGCTTATCCACTCACCTACTGAAGAACTTTTGGTTTCTAGCTTTTTGTTATCATAAATAAAGCTGAAATTAACAGGTTTTTATGTTAGCATGTTTTCATTTCTTAATGGTAAACACCCATAAAGGGACAGATGCATCGCATACTAAGTGTAGATTTAACTTCAAAAGAAACTATTAAGCCATTTTGCAGAATAACTATACCATTGTGCAATAAACTCCCCACAGCAATGTATGAGAGTTCCAGTTGCTCTACACCCTCAATATTTGGTACTGCCAGCATCTCTTATTTCAGGTATTCTAATGAGTACACAGTGGTATTTTGTCATGCTTTTTAAAATTATATTTTTCTTAACAGTAAATAATACTGGTATATATTATTATCTACTTACTGGACATCTTAATATTGGGTGGTTTTTTAATTATTATTCTCATTACATACACAAGATTTAGATCCTTTGTCAGATCCATGATTTGCATGTTTTCTTCTAGTCTCTGGCTTGTCCTTTCAGTTTATTGACAGTATCTTTGTCACAGCCAATATTTTTAATCCTGATGAAGTGTACATCATCAATTTTCTTTTATTGCTGCTTGTAGTTTTATTGTCACATTTAAGAAATACTTGTGTAATCCAAAGTTATGAGTATGTGTTTTTATGTTTTCTAAGTGTTTTGTAGACTTGACTCTTTGATGTAGGTGTCAGATACAATTTGAGTTAATTTTTCTGAGCATGTCTCAGATTAGAGTCCAAAGTAATCCATTTGCATTTTGATATTAAACTGTCCCAGAACCATTTGTTGAAAAACTACCCTTAACCCCAGGGAATTCAGTTATCTCCTCTATCTAAAATCAACTGACCATAAACATGAGTTTATTTCTAGAGAACATGAGAGAAATGGGAGCTGGTTGTCATCACATCCTACTCCATTTGCCCAGAACGAGTCTTCTACAATATGAACCTGGTGGGGATAGGTGCGGCCCTAAGCCTAAGTACTATAGATACACACCGTTCTTAAGATTCAGTAATTTCCTTTTAAGAATACTCTCACTGAAAAAGAACCTGGCAAACTGCTCCTTAATTTATTATTTGAAAGTTAATCTATTTGAATAAACTTTAGGTGGCTATTTTTGACAATTCCTTATAGTTTCATTGCTACATCATATGGAAAGGATTTGTTGAGCTCCCTCTCACATGACCATCTTGGAAGTCCTACCATGAGTCACTCACCCTTTCTACTTGCATAAGCATGACCAACAGAATCCTTCCATGTTTCTTATTTTGCTATGTTTCACACCATTTTTTACCTGAAAATGTTATTTGGTTTCATATACTGAAGTAAATTAATCCTAACACATTGTCATTTTATACCAATTTTGATGATATGCTTATTTTGCCTAGTAGTAACTAGGTAGCACAAATGAGAATTTGGTGGGTTCAGCAACAGAAGTTTTGAGTATGTAATTTCACTTTCCACCTAGCCACAATCCAGAGCAAGGTATCTCTCTGCTGTTCATTTCTAGAACTGGTCTTTTGTAACAGTGGAGTAAGAACATGCTGTGTCACACTCCCTTATAAACTGTCAACTGCTGCACAGATGCTGGTTTTTGTGAGTTCTTCAGAAGAGTTATTTTTCCTTGCATTATCTTGATTGCTACAAAAATAGAGCATATTAGGAAGAGAAGTGATATGTGGGCTGGAGTAAGGCAGGAAAAATACACCTAGAAAAGTAGCTACATGACTCCTTCCTGCTGAAGTTTTCCCTGCCCAGTAGAAGAACAGAATGCTGTAACACACTTATTTGCCCCTCCAGCAGCTTCCTAGGTACCAAAATAAATGTTTTTGTGCCATAATTTAACATAACAACAATAAACCAAGAGAGTCATATGATGTATCATCACATTATGCTGTAGTCCAGTAAACAAAAAGTAAGCAACTTTACTATGTGAATTTCCCAAAATAAATGAAAAAAATGCTCCCCATATAAGAATTCAAAAATTACAAGAGAGATGGACTCTCTCAACCCAGGAAGAAACTGAAGGGAAAGAAACTGCTCGAATATGAGGTCCTGAGGCTACCATTAGAGAAGCTCAGATCGGCAAGCACTGCACTCTTGGGAACTGCCTGAGAATTCATGCCCGAGATCCACTTGAGTGACCTAACCCGGCCCGAAGGAACTGGCTTGAGTGACCAGAGCATGGAGCTGAACAGCCCTGGTCGCGGCTTGCTTGAACCGGCCCTGCATGCAACCCACCCAGAGGCATCGTGAATTCATGCTGCAGCTGCACTGAGGTCAGAGGTCAGGGAGCCCAGTAGTTCTCGGGGACCAGCATCAACATGAAGTGAGTGATGGGAATGGGTCCCTCCAGCAGGAAAGGGGTAACCAACTAGATGACATACTGGAGTTGGGCAGGAAAGCCCTGGCTCTGTAAG
This sequence comes from Dolichotis patagonum, assembly GCA_004027295.1. Classification (NCBI taxonomy): domain Eukaryota; kingdom Metazoa; phylum Chordata; class Mammalia; order Rodentia; family Caviidae; genus Dolichotis; species Dolichotis patagonum. Next base: position 28,526 of record PVJX010004804.1, read on the forward strand.
GAAGCAGCTTCAGTTGGTTGCTCCCCTCACAGAGTGGATTGGAGGGATCTGCTTGGACTGGGCTGGGACCCAGTGAGTCATCAAAAATCAATTGGTTCCCTGAAGGCAGTGCACAATGACACAGTGAAGGCCCACGAAGGTCAACTGGCCTGGAGGGAAGGAGCCAGCGTATACTACCCTTGCTTGCACTTCACTCTCTCATAGCAGACAGCAGAGGACAGAAGCCCCTAGCCTACATGCTCCAGAAGAACCCTAACCAACAAGAAAAGGGGCCAGGAATTACACTATACACTTGTATGGAAGGAACCAAAAACATGACGAGAGGGAGAAATAAGAAAAAGCCCCAAGCCCCCACCCCCGAGAATATTGATCCAGGAGAGGTAAATATAAAAGAGATTGAGGGCAGCAAACATGCAACATCAAACACAGCATCAGTGGACATAAAGAGATATCTTTGGGACCTCGTAAACGAGATCAAAACTGAACTATTAATTCAAGTTAAACAAGAGATAAGTAGATTAATAAAAGAAAAGCTGGGCATCTCTCAAGGAGACACAGACAGAAGAATGGAGGAACACAAAAGGAGACAAACATTCCATGAAGAATATTTTTAAAACCTTAAAATTCAGGAAGCAGATTCAAAGAGATTACCAGCAAACTAAAGACTCCATAGAAAGTTGGCAAAACTGCTTAAAAGAAACCAAAGATAGACTATCAAAAATTGAACACAGGCTTGCAATGTGTGATCATGAAAGGGAAGATCTCTTAAAAATAACAAGGGAGCAGGCAGTAACCATACAAAGGATAGAGGATGACAAGAGGATCTATAACTTAAGAATAAAGCATGTGAATGAAGAAGCAGGAGTCAAAACAGAAGAACTGGAAAGGCTATTCACAGAAATTATTAAGGAAAACTTCCCAAACAGAAAAAGGAAATGATATGCAGATGTATGAAGCATACAGAATTCCAGGCACCTACAACCAAAACAGAGCTACACCCACACATAATAATCAAGATCTCAGAAATTCAATATAAGAACAGAATATTAAAAGCCATGAAAGAAAAGAAACAGATCACCTATAAAAGAAAACCCATCAAAATCACGGCAGATTTCTCAACACAGACCATCAAGTCAAGAAGAGCTTGGAGTGAAATAATTCAAGCCCTAAAGGAGAACAATCTCCAGCCCAGATTGATGTATCCTGCAAAACTCTCTCTAGAAATTAATGGAAAAGCAAGATGCTTCCATGACAAACAGGAACTGGGAGAATTTGTGACCACCAATCCAACCCTACAAAAAATACTAAAGGAAATTTTAGAAAGAGAGAAAAAGAATATGAGCATTTCAGGAACAGTGGCAGACAGGCCTCAGTGAATGGGGCAGACAGTGGAGTGGAAGAGAAAAATAGACTATCAATGGCAGAAAAATAGAATAGCAGAAATGAGGCAGAGAAGATTGGCTATAATCTCTAGTATAGAGGGCCTTGAAATACTAACAGAGAGAAACACAGGCAGAGTAGATCAGGAGATAGGGTCCATTGAGATGCTCTATATGAGGAGGCAGTGTGACCCAAAATAAGCAGTGCACCCTGTGGGAGTGAAAGGGGAGGCATTGTCTAAAAACGGAAGGCAGAGGATATTGTTAGTGGGGTAACAATATTTAAAATCTGCATTATTCTCATCACTCTGCTTAGATGGATTACATGCTCTTCCAGTTTGTCTACTTACACTAGACTTGAGGACAAGGTCAGCTATCCCAAAAATAAGAGGACATAATATGGTAATCCTCCTTAATTTCCTATCAACTTAATCAGAAGCCCTGTATAACTTATACTGTCTTATTATGACTGATCTTATTTGAATCTGGTTTGTTAGAGTGCTATCTTGTATTGACCAATTTTATGCAAATCTGTTGAAGGTATGGAAAGCTGTTTGGAAGAGAATGAGAGACACTATGACAGCCATTCTTGGCTTCCCTAATGTCTGCTCTTGAAGACCTGAATTGCCCTCCTCGTCCTGCTTAGATCAGTTCCATACTAGGTTGTTTCATGTGAATTCCCTGTATGTGACAATATGGACAACTATTTGGAAGAAAACAAGAGTCAATACGATAGAGAGTGAATATCTCTGATTGTCTAGCTTTGAAATTTATGTCTCTTACATTGCTTTCTTGTAACCCGCTTTGTTCTGTTTTGTTGTGTTTAATTTTACCCTTTTGATATAATTGCATGTATGTTTGAGTATGTAAGATGGATGACCATATTGCTGTTTTTGTCAGAGCGTGGAGCAGAACTGTTAACAGTGTCACTGTTTGAATGTCTACTTTGCATGTCTTAATTTTGTAATTTGAACAATTATTTCCAAGATGTCAGTATGTAATTTGTCAAGTAATGATTTCTTAGTGGGGTTTTTTATGGTTCTTTTTCTTTTTTCCTTGGAATTCTGTATTGTTGTTACCCTTTATTATGTTTTGTTTGTTTTTTTCTCTTTAAATAAATGTTTTTAAAAAATTGAAAAAAATTACAAGAAATACAAGTTTCATGAAGTCAATAAATTCAGTATTAAAAAATTTATATTCAATTGGGAAATAAATAATTAGGCTTAACTTGATATGACAAACACAAGCCATTTATTTTATTGCTCAATTTCTTTGATTCATTCAGGTGACTTTCACTGCCATTTAATTCAGGTAACCTTCACTGTATTATCAAGAATAATTTTTCAAAACTGCTTGAGATTCAACACTGTCAGTGAACCAACCAACAATGAAAGCTGAAGCCATTTACAAATGGGGTCATAGTCCCATGTATTTGTTCAAGTAGAAAACTTGGCCTTGTGTTATCTACACACTTAAGGTATGCCTGTAGTTGACCTACATTCAATTTATACAGATCACATGGCACTGTAAAATGCCACAGTTTGAAGGGAGAATGCAAATGCAACTACTCATGACATTTATAAAACACTCTAACCAAGAGCAGGTCATGCACTGTAGTACTCAGTCATCTAGGGAAACACCTGAAATACAAATGCCCAGCATCTCCCACATCACTGCTCATTTCGTAGGTCTGGCATGTGGATGAGGTCCTTATATTTAAAGAAGTTCTATATCTACAATATACTCAGAAATGAAAACTACTGATGTCCAAGCTTTTTAACATGTAAAGCTTTTCATTCCTTTGTATTCACCGGGGACTGGTTCCAGGACTCCCCTTGCAAGTACCAAAATCTGAAGGTACTCAAATTCCTTATATAAATAGTAGTCCCTAATAGAAACAACACAAATATCTGTCAACTGATGAATGAGTAAGCAAAATATGGTGTATGAATATAACAGAAAACGAAATGAGCAACTGATACATGCCAACAATACAGATGGAACTAAAAGACATTGTGTGGGGTACCTAAGTTCAGTAAAAGATACCAATCATGGAGATAGCACACATTTTGTAACATCATTTCTATTAAGGGTCTGTATCTATAGAGATGGAAAGTAGATCAGTGGTGGATGAAGGATAAGCAGGAGGGATGTTACTGGAAAAAAAAATATATATATAAATATATATGTACATTATATATAAATATAATTGTGCCACAATGTAACATATATAAACATATATAAATATATAATACTATAACATATATAAATATGAGTGCATTTATACTATATAAATTATGTTAATAAAGTAGTTTTTAAAAAGAATGAACACATAGAATAGAGAACACATCTATCATTCCCTCCAGTGCTAGTGTTCCACACTTTGCCAGTGAGGTCTCTCAAAGGGAAAAATGAACTACTGTAAGATCAGCAAAATGTACATTTTCTATTTCAAGTGCTAGACAATGAATACTTACAAGGTTAAATATGTTACACAAAACTAAATCCTTAGGACCCTAGAAGAATCACAAAGAAACATACACGTTTCAGGAAGTGATAGCAGGTTAACAATATAGGTGGGACATTTACATGTACCCTTACTGTTAATATTTTCAAATGAGTAGTACAGTTTAAGTGCCATTTCCTCCAAGAGGCCCTTTCTGATTCCCTAGGCCAGCTTACATAACGTTTTGTACTCCCATTACAGTGTGTGATTCTCATTTGATAAATACATCACGATTTGTTATAAGCATTTATATTTGCCTACCTGTCCCAACTATCCACTGGGGGAAGAGGGAGATATCTATTGCATTCTCTTTGTTATTAGTACATGCAAGTATCTTGCATACTCATTGTTCAATACCTGAATTATACTCAAACTTACATGTCAAGATTATCCACAGAGAAATAACAAAATAAGAGCTGGTATCACAGGTTTGACAGGTAGAAACATTTCTGACTTTAGAAAACTTTCTTTGGGGAGAGTCTAAGATGGCACAGCAATAAGCAGCAGAGAAAACAGCCTCTCTGAGAATCAATGTCCAGACACTGGAATATAGCATCAGGAGGAAGACAAGAACCAGGAAAGTGGGTCTACTGGATCTCGGAGGAATCTAAAGTACAAACTAAACTAAACTAAACTAAACTAAACTAAAGAGAGAAACTCCAACAAAGAAGGAGGCAACCAGTGGTGCCTTCTCCCTGAGATGGGACTCACCATGTGAGAGGAATGGTTCAAATCCACAGATGCACAGTGATGGTGACAGTGACAGGTGGCAACCCCAGAGGCCACTGAAGAGAGATGTGGCAGTGAAGGACAGTAGCAGGCGTGACAGACTATGCTGCCTAGTGGTGAGTGCAGAGGAATTAATCCTCATGTGGGAAATAGCAATTAGCTAGGAGCCATGTTGGAAATGAGCCAGCTCAGCTCAGAACTCAGAACTGCTGCTAGCTTCATCTAGCAGCTCCCAGTTGGGCCCAAACCCACAGAAACTACTTGAACAGGGAAACTACGTGGACAGAGGTGAGCCCAATGAGTCTAGTCTTAGAGCAGGCCTGCAGAGATTATCCACCTCCTGCCCCCCACTAAAAAGCTACCACTGGCTTGCTGGGAGAGATCCACATGAATAGGCACTCTGTCTCTACAGGTTCTCTGCTAGTGAAATGAGAGAGAACCCTGGAAGTGGACTTTTTTTCTTTGTTTTTTTCTCTCTTTCTCCTTCATTGTTTGATCTTATTTTTAAATGAGTGTGAACATGGTTCCCAACCTCTTTGTGGTCATGGCTCTGTTCTGGTCTTCCTTTTATCTCTCTTTTCCTTCAGTCTTCTGCACCAGTTTCCCAAAGTTGATGTGATTTTCCTTTGTCCTCCAACCTTACTTCTAGTCTCTTACTTTTCTGACACTTCTGATTTTCTCCTTAATCCATTTTAAATTTTAACCCCTGAAGGCAAAACTGACTTGTATACTGCGCATAAATTTCTGGTTTGCTTTAGATTTTTGTTATATAACTGCAAATCTAGTTCATATGGTTAAAAGTAGCAAATTAAGGGTTAGCTCAGATTATCATTCTTTAGGATATATTTCATGCTATTGGTACCACCCAGCCAAAATTAACACAATTGTTCTAAACAACTGTTGATCCTGATATTCCATGACTGAGATGGACTAAGGGCCACAGAAAATACTGTGGCACAGTGCTAAGGATCCAGAGACTGGGCCAAACAAGCAACAACTTCTCATCTCCAACGAACTGAAGAGCTAAGATATTTCGATAGACTCAAACCCTAAAACCAGCTGCACCTGGAAGATACCTCAGAGAAATAGTCATCACCTAGGTATCCTAAATACTAGTAATAAAACAACCCACCATAGGGATTTACAAGCATAACCCCAGGAATAAACCTCAAAAAGAAATAAAAAATGAAGACACTTAAACAAAATGAACCCCAGACATCAAGCCCACCAAAGGCAAATCCAGGGGGCAATGAGATGGGACAATCCAATAGCCTCCCATATGGACTCCATGAAGTGGTAACAACAAAGCAATTGAATGAGGCTCTGGGAAAAAAAAGAAATCAGAAATAATCTCTCAGATAAAGACCTTGCAGATAGAGACAAAAATAGAAAAGCTTAAGAAAATTATGGAAGCTCAGCACATGAAAGAAATGGACTCCATAAAGCAAATTCAAGGAGACATCCAGGAGAATAAAAATTCTGTTGAAAGTTTTCAAAGCAGATTAGGCTAATGTGAGGACAGGATCTCAGAAACTGAAGACAGGCTTGCAGTTAGTGATGAGAAAAAGCAAGAGTTCTCAAAAATAGCAAGGGATCATAAGATATCAATCAAAAGGTTGTTATATGAGACAAAAAATAACTCTAAGAGTAACTGGAGTCAATGAAAAAAGCAGGAGAAACCACAAATGATATTTAAAAAATATTTACAAACATCATGTCAGAAAACTTTCCTGGTAGATAAAAAGAATTGGACATACAGATAAGTGAGGCATATATAACTACAATTAGCCATGATCAAAAAAATTCTACAGCCAGGAATATCATAGTCAAGGTTCCAGAAATTCAACACAAGAATAGAATGTCAAAACCTGTTAGAAAAAAGAAACAAATCACCTATAAAGGCAAGCCCATCAGAATCACAGCTGACTTCTCAGCACAAACTCTCAAGTCCAAGAGAAGTTGGAGTAAAATGTTCCAGGTTCTAAAAGAAAACAACTTTCAACCCAGACTGATGTACCTCACAAAACTATCTTTCAAAACTGATGGAAAAACAAAATACTTTCTTGATAACATCTGAGGAAATTTATAACCACCAAACCTCCAAAATGTTCCAAAGGATATTCTAAAAAGAGATAATAATGACTACAGCTCCATGAATCCCAACAGAAGGAATCCACCAGGCAAGGCAAACAATTAGAAGGAGAGGGAAAAAAACAGCAGAGCCAACAACAGGAAAATAACATGACAAAGATAAGTCAATAAACATCATTTATAACCATCAATGTTAATGCTCTCAATTCACCAATCAAAAGACACAGACTTGCAAAATGTAGCAAGAATCAAGGTCCAATGATATGTGGCTGTTTATAAGAAACACATTTAATTCAAAACTAAATTCACAGACTGAAACTCAAAGGATGGAAATCAATACTCCATGTGATAAGTATCCAGAAAAAAGCAGGTGTAGCTATTCTATTTGCAGACAAAGTGAATTTGAAGCCAAGACTGATTAAGAGAGATAAAGAAGATCACTACATCCTAGTAAAGGAAACAATCCAAGAGAAAGATAGATATAGATATAGATATAGATATAGATATAGATATAGATATAGATATAGATATATATTCAGCAAATACAGTGCACCCAACTATATTAAATAATTACTAATGGACATGAAAAATCCCCTCTGTCACAAAAAGACAGATTAATTAGACAAAAATTAATTATAGAATATTAGAACTGAACCAAACTTTTGAACAAATGAACTTAGTAGATGTCTACAGAGTCTTCTACCCCACAACATCAGAATACACATTTTTCTCAGATGCACATGGAACATCCTCCAAAATACACCACTTATTGGCCCACAGAACATGCTTAAGTAAATGCAAGGGAATTCAAATCATCCCATGTGTACTAACAGACCACAAGGCAGTGTAACTGGAAATCCACAGCAAAAGAAACTACAAGAATTTCATGAACACATTGAAATTAAATATAATCCTGCTGAACAATCAATGGGTCACAGATGAAATTAAAGAAGAAATTAAACACTTTTTACAGTTGAATGATAACAACACAATATAACAGAACTTACAAGACACAATGAAAGCAGTCTTAAGAGGAAAATTTATAGCAGTAAATACCCATATCAGGAAAACAGAGCAGGTGCATACAAACAATTTAATGATGAACCTCAAACTTCTAGAAAGAGTAGACTAAACCAAAAGCTCGTATGAAGGAGGAAACTATAAAGATCAGAGCAGAAACTAACACACTGGAGACTAAAAAAACAATACAATGAATCAAAGAGTTGGCTCTTTGAAAGAAAGATTAAAGCCATAAAGAAGGACAAACGATACTTTTATCAGTAAATGGATACAACTTGAGACCATACTTGTTAAATACATCAGACATGCATGTGTAAACATTGTACTGTTTGACCAGTGTGAGAAGCTGAAGGAAACAATGTATGTATGTATATACATATACACATATGTATATATTATAGTGAAGAGTTATACAACTGATTTCTCTGATTTCATTGAAGAGAAAGTTTTGTGCTGGTACTGTTCAGATAATTGAATGCAGATGTCTTGCGCTCTGTGTTACTGATCTGGGGACTGTAATGCACAATGTATGTACCATTGTTGTCCCGTTTGTTGTGGTTTGAAATTTTGTTTTATCTTTCCTTTTTGAAATAAAACAGATTTGATAAAAAGAAGAAAAGAAAATTTACTTTGGATCTCATTTCTCCAACTTTAACATAAATAAAATGTCACCCAGACAACAAATTTAATCCAAAAAAACAAATATTGTGAAATCACAAATGTCCTTCAATGAAAATCTCACCTTTTTCTCCCTTCTCTCAAAGTACAACTTTAGCATTATAATGCATGAAAGTTTCTACCAGCCAAATGCTTAGCAGACACCAGAAAATAAGCCTGTAATTTTTATCCTGTGACAATAGTCAAATATCATACCCCAAGTTTTGCTTATTAAACATAGCCCATAATCACTGATTTCTCCCTCTTTTCTTGTTGCTGAGACAAAATACCCTAAACCCAAAGTTGGAGGAAAGGCTTATTATTGCTCACAATTTATGGAGGTTTCAGTTCATAGTCAGCTGGCTCGAAGGCAATGTGGCATGGCAGAGGAGCACTGCAAAGAAGAAACAGTCCACGGCAAATCAAGGCAGGTGGAAGACAGCAAGCAGCAAGTGATAAGCAACAAGCAGGGACAAGTACCCTCTTTCTGTCACTTAAATCTTATTCAGGCTACACACCTTTAGGGAAAGAAGCACTCACACCCAGGGTGGGGTACTCTTAATCCTACTCAGAACTATGTTAAAACAATCAGTGGACTAATTTAGTAACCACACACACTTGATCCCAGCATAACACACTTTAGATACAGATACCTCTGAAGAAGCCCCATGTATAACTGCATGAGGCTTTGGGGGACAATCTAGACACAAGCCATAAAACCTTCCTTCCCTTCATTGGATGTTGTCAGTCATGGGAATTGAACCCAGGACCTTGTGGTAGCCAAGTGCTTTATCACTGAGCTACATCCTGCAGCCTGTTTTAGTTTTTATTGAGACAGGGTTTAAATTGTCTGACCTGGCCTCAAACTTGCAATCCTCCTGTCTCAGCCTCCCTAGTGGCTAGAATAACAGGTATGACTACTACATCTGACAGTTTTATTTATGTAATGATGAATACAAATTTCTTTATTCATTCATGCACTAAAATATGTTGATACAAGCCCTGTGGTGGGAACTGGACAAATGGTAGTGTTCTGCTCTCAGAGAGTCTACAGTCTGAAAAAGTCTGAACAAAAACGATAACGACTGTTAACACTATATGGCAGGCATTGTTTTAAGCACTGTGTGTGCACATTAAATGAGTTAATGCAATTCTTTGAAAAGACACTCTGATATTCCCATTAAATTGAGACAGAGAGAAACCAAATATTTTGCCCCAAATCACACATAGTTTCACATGCAAATGGAGGACCCAAAATTCAAATACAGGCAGTCTGGCCCTAGAGTCTCAGGACTGACTATAGGTAGTGTGCCAGTCTATCTTGCCCGGATCTCTTGCCTGGACTTCCCCAATAACCTCTTTCTTTTTCCTTCAGTGCTGCAGATTAAACTCAAGACTTCACACATACGAGGCAAGCACTCTACCACTGAGCTGCATCCCCAGTTCTCCATAGTAAGCTACTATGTGGTCTTATAGATGGAGTGACTATGGAAACTAATAAACAGAAGAACTAATAGAGTCTCAGGTTCTCAGTTTAACCAATTTGATATATGGAGGTAAATTTCCTGAGATTAAAGACATAATTACAACTATAGTACATTGTACATACATCATATACACATTGTAACTATGTTACAAATGCTGAATAAAATTGTATTCATAGATAGTGGTCAAAGAATACAAAATTTCAGTTAGGAGTAATAAATTCAAAGGAGATAGTATAGCATGGTAACTACAGTTAATAACAATATATTATATTCTTGAAAATTGACAGATTTTTAAGTGTTCTCATCATAAAAAAGGCTAAAAAAATAGGTAAAGTAATGCATAATCAGCTGGATTTAGCTTTTTCATAATATATACACACATGATCAAAATACATGGTGAATACTTAAATTTTTAATATTTATTACATTAAAAAGACATATTACCATTGATTCCATTCAAAATATTCCCCCTTGCTTCAAACACACTTATTCCATCATTCTAGCCACTTTCTGAATCAGTTCTGGAAGTCCTCTTTCATGTGTTTACCAAGCGTAATAAAAAATAAGAGTAAATACTGCTACCAAGTGCCATCCAATGTAAAGGCAGGCTTGTAAAAATATTAAAGTGTTTCTTTATCTACCTTATTCACAGATCTGGCACCATGCAGATTCTGGGTCTTCCCTAAAGTCAAAATGGCAATGAAAGGAGTCTCCGCCACTTTCCTGTCACTGGGACTAAATACCTTACATCTGCAACTTTAAGAAGGAAAGATTTATTTTAGCTCATGGTTTCACTCCATAGTTGCTAGCTCCAAGGCAGAAACAGGATGGCAAAGGGGCATGGTAGAAGAAAAGGGCTCAACTCATGGCAATCAAGAAGCAGAGAAGTGTGGAGCCAGGGACAAGAATATATTCTTTCAGGTCACACCCCCAATGACCCATCTCTGGCCAGGCCCCACCTCCTAGCAGCACATTCAGCACATTCAGCACCCTCGTGATCCAAACACGAGGCTTTGGGGGCACATTACCTTCCAAACACGAGGCTTTGGGGGCACATTTTAGAACTAAAACATAAACTGTAAAATTTTTGAATACATTCAGCTCATCAAGGCAGCCACAACAATGCAACTAAAAACACTCACAAAAGGAGATTTCCAAAACTGCCTCAGAAAGTTGCTAGAAAGATGGGATAAGTATGTTTGAAGTGATAGGGAGTATTTTAAGAGGGTTAATAACTATGTGTCTTTTATTGTACTCAAATTTTTAATTTAAACATGCATTGTATTTTTCAATCACATGTCATATATATCTCAAAAGATGTTGTACAGAGTAAATGTGTAGCATTTTGCTGATTAAAAGTATTTTTTAAATGTTGGAAATACATAGGAAATAAATCTATCTCAATATAAGTATGGCATTCATGAGCCTACTACTCGTTCTCTCTCAAACCTATGAACCCCTACAGAACATGGATCTCCAGCTTTAACATAACTCACACTCTGGAATAGTTCAACTACTGCTATGGGCATATAGTAGGTATTTCTGTCCCTTAAAACTTTTGGAGTATTTGTAGTTTTAACACCTTAAATCTTAAGATGTGATGTTTTAAATATTAAGAACCAACATATTGCCGGGGATTTAGCTCAGTGGCATAAGTGCCTGCCTGGAAAGCGTGAGGTCATGAGTTTGATCCCTGGCACCAAAAAAACACATTCCCTTCTCAGTAATTTCTTAGGGAGAAGTATCTATGCAAATGTCATCATTAGACAGTAAATAAAATCCACAATAAAAAAAGGTCTTAGGAGCTGGGTATGTAGCTCAGCGTAAGGCCTCAGGTTTGTTTTCCCAAAAAAAAAAAAAAGCCTAAAAGAGGACTCAGAATTTGGAATTTGGGGGACAGAGTCTCACTGATAATTTCATAAGACAACAAAAAATCCATAAATCACTAATGTAGGACTGGTACTGCTCTAACAGAGGACTACTTTAAGTAAAACTTGAGTCTATACCTCAAGACAAAACTTTTATCTTGTCACTAACAGTAAAAGACACTAAAAGAGTTTATCTTGTCACTAACAGTAAGAGATACTAAAAGAGTGAAACTCAAACCCCTTGCCAAAAGTTTGACCTCCAGTCTGATTCCTTCTTCTTCATTAGATAAAACTACAAGGACCTGATCAAAACCAAGATGGAAGAAGTCATGTGATTTAAAAAAAACACAATAAACTCTAAGTAGTTTCCCCAAATATGAAATGTCACCATTAGAAATAAGAAATGGAATATTAGTTTAGGTCTTCAGTATCTATTTGAGATAATGAGACACAGAAAAATGTAGTTATACTACCCCGTGAAACTCTCAAGTCAGACTCCAGGAAGAATTTCCCATCATTGTTGTACTCCATTTCTTTTTTTTTATGTTAAAGAGAATAAAACAAAAGAGGGCAGAACAGAGCAGATCAGAACAGGACAACATAGGCAACACGGTACTTTACATTAAAACAACCAGACATTAACAGTAGCTATCACAATATCTCTTTCTCTGCTATAGTTGAGCATAGTTTCAAATACAATAATATCAAACATAACAAAATAGTATAAAACCATTGAAAGAGTGAAAGAATTACAGGGCATTCTGAACCGAATAACAGAGAATAATCAATGGGTACTATAATATCTCATTTTCGATAAAAAATTTTGTTTATACTATCACACATATTCAAATCCCAATAAAACACAATGTGATAGAACCAATGGTAGTAGAAGAATAGAGGCATGATAGGACTTCTAAGAAGGATGATATTAAATCAGCAATAGCTGTCATAATGTTTTGTTTTCTTCAAAACAGCTGTTCATACCATCATGCATGATATAGTGAAACAAAACAGAATAAAACCATTCCAACTGATGAATGAAAACATTGAAAGGCTTCAAAGCTATGAGATGGGGAATCATGCGTACCATAAAATCTTATATACTCTTATCAACTCTCATACTAGGGAGACTATATGGTATTTACACATGTGAGTCTGATTTATTTCGCTTATAAGTATGTCCTCAAGTCGTGTCCATTTGTTTATAAATATCTCAATGTGATCATTTTTTATAGCTGAGTAGTACTCCATTGTATAAAAATGCCACCACTTTTTTATCCATTCCTCAGTTGATGGGCACTTAGGTTGTTTCCAAGATCTGGCTATTACAAATTGTGCTGCTATAAACATGGGTGCACATATATCACTGTGGTATGATGTTTTCAGATCTTCTGGGAATATGCCTAGAAGTGGGATAGCTGGGTCAAATGGGAACTCCAAACCCAGCTTTTTGAGGAATCTCCACACTGACATCCACAGTGGTTGCACCATTCTACACTCCCACCAACAGTGCAGAAAAGTTCCTTTTTCCCCACAGCCTCTCCAGCACTTGTTGTTGGTAGTGTTTCATATCCTGGCCATTCTTTCTGGAGTGAGATGGAATCTCAGTGAGGTTTTAATTTGCATTTCTCTAATGACTAATAATGATGAACATTTTTTTCATGTATTTATTTGCCATTCGTATTTCTTCATCTGAGAACTGTGTATTCATTTCAGATGCCCATTTTTGGATTGGGCCTTTAAATTTCATGGGTCTGATTTTTTTTAATTCTTTATAAGTTCTAGACAGAAGTTCTTTGTCTGAGGGACAATCCATTAAGATTTTTTCCCAATTTGTGGGTTTTCTTTTCACTCTGTTGGAAATCTCTTTCGACATGCAGAAACTCTTTAATAAGATATGGTCCCAGTTATTGATTCTGGGAAGTATTTCCCATGCAGTTTGATTCTTGTTTATGAATTCTCTACCTACCCCTATATTTTCGAGGTTTTTATCTAATTTGTCTTCTAACAGATTTAGTGTTTCTGTTTTAATATTTAGATCTTTGATCCATTTAGATTTTAGTTTAGTACATGGTGATAGGCATGGGTCTAGTTTTCTGCATATGGATAACCAATTTTCCCAGCACTATTTGTTGAAGAGACTGTCATTCTTCCAGCAAACATGTGGGGACCCTTTATCAAAGATAAGGTGGTTGAGTGAGTTTGG